>JAJOOS010014817.1:0-10966 GCA_029582725.1 Solanum chiquidenum | reverse complement strand
TCTCGGGGCACCCTGACGAATGTAGTTGCTACTGGATAGTCAACGGTCGTTAACTATTCCAGCCCATGTAGTCCGCTTGGGTTACCAATCCACTATAAATAAAGCCTACTCTTAGTCAGACTAGTGTAGAGCAAGAAACTCAATCCCTTTTAGTGCATTGAACTAAGATGACCCAACACCCAAAGCGTATTGGGCCCATTAGAAAGACCACCTTGAGTCCAACGACCCACGGCCTAAACGAACGATCATACTTATGTGTTTAAATTTGAAGCGTGTATACGTTGTTTGAAAAATCATTGTTTGTTGGGGGGTTGAGAGTCTAATAGTTTGTTCCAGTCAAAGAAGGAGTTGTACAAGCGACTATTCTATACAAAAGTGTGGACATCCGGAGACGACAAGAAATCAAGGACAAAGGACCTTCCATGGAAGCATAGTTTAGGATTGTACCCTTGCGTGGGACTGATTGTTTGTATCCCATATTCCCCATTATGTACCCTCATTCAGTTAGTTCACAAAATTTGTATAAATTTGGGTTTTTAAGGCAATGGAATGTTTCAGATGACATATACATCTTTCAAATCATTAGGCCCACCCTTGGCACAAAAGGGTCACATATCTGTTTAGAACGTGCAATAATTGTTTATGTGTTATAACTGCATGTGTGATTATGTTGCTTTATTTGAAGATGTTCTAGACTACTCTTTTGGGAAATTTCCTAGAAACCCTTAGGCACAAATATCAAGTCATTATCAACAGTGCGTCCAAATACTCTTCGAGTCTTTAGTTTCTCAACAAAATTCAAACGTCACTTTCAAATCCTTACTCTCCCATCTCAAAAAAAAAGGTCAATTATTTCGTCTCAAGTCAAAAAGGAGAGTCAAACTACGTAGAACCTAAATTCTCCTCCGTGAGATACGTATGTAGACTTTCAAGGCTCGGTCCCCATTTTTGAGAAATTTTATCTTCTCTAACTCTTTCAAAGAAATTAGAGATACATCTCAATCAAAATCAAAAGTACGATACAATTGACTTTGTCTCGACTCAAGACGACATTTCTGATTCACTAATTTCAAAATCAATTAGACAATTTCTATTTAGTCATCTCCAATATTCGTGGGCTAGTTTATCTTCCAATGAAGTGACTATTGTATGCTTACAACTTTGTATGTGATATCTTGTATTACCTTTTACCTACACAAACTAACACATTTGCCTTTTGAGTTATTTTTTCTTTTTCAGGTACTGAAAATTGATTTGTGTTGAGAAATTGGTTGAACATTCAAAGTTCTAAAATATTCCTTCCCCAATAGAATTTTGTTGAGAGGAAAAAGAAAAATTACTCAGAATAGTGAGAATATTGTACTAACCGAAGTTGCTATAGCCCATCCCTCTACCACTAAACAAAATGAGTTGTATCGCACAACTGATGCAACAGATTGCTAAGTTAAGGGTTGAGCTCCAGAAAAATCAAGATTTGTCAATTCCAGTTGTCGCCGTCAACACTCCAAGAATGGAAGGCCTGCTCTGAATTCAAACTCGGAGCATGTCCTAAATAACCCACCCTCCAACCATGCTCAAAATCCCTCCACCATCGTCTTAACCACCTTAAATCTTCATCATGCCAGCACTTCATACCAAGCACCGCCTCCTCTTCAAAACTTGAATACCAACCCTCAAGTTTTCCATCTCCTTCAAAACCAAAACGCAAATAACTCTCAAATATTCCCACCATATCAAAGCTTAAATGTCAACAATCCTAAAACATTCCATTTCATGTACCAGACCCCTGCAAAAGGCACTAAAAATCCACCAAATGCCCAACCCTTACTTCCAAAAGTTACTTTTGATATCCCAATCCAAAGCGAACCACACCTTCACTATACTGCCTATTCCGAACTTGACCACTACAAAGAAAAGGATAATGAGTGGAAGGGCAAAGAGAAAAAGACTAAGCAGATCATGAAGGAAGAGATTGCAAAAGTGATAAAAGAACTTGATTACGCTTCAAAAGAGGTGGGGCTGAACTACGAAAATTTATGCATTCATCTAGATTTGGACCTTCCGGAAGGGTTCAAAGTGCCAAAGTTCGTCACTTTTAATGGAACTGGAAATCCTCTAGTACATCTAAAAGCTTATTATGATCAACTCGTGGGAGTTGGGAGAAACGAAGCATTGTTGATGCGCCTCTTCAGTCGAAGTCTAAATGGAGAAGCTCTATAGTGGTTTACATCACAAAAATTAAAACAATGGTCGATTTGGAATGCACTCGCAAAGGATTTCACTAAAAGATTTGGGCATAACGTAGAAGTTGCCCCAGATCGCTACTACTTGGAGAAGATCAAACAAAGGTCTACAGAAAATTATTGAGAGTATGCTCTTCGTTGGAGAAAAGAGGCTGCAAGAGTTCAACCACGTATGTCTGAACGTGAGATCACTGAAATGTTTATTCGAACTCAAGAGACTGAGTACTATGAAAGAATGTTGTGTATGATGGGACAAAAATTTGTTGAGATCGTCAAAGTGGGAGAAGCTTTAGATGATGGTTTCAAGACTGGAAAGGTCACAAACCTTACTGCATTGCGAGCTAATGGAAAAGCTGCCAAAATTAGCGACATAGATATATCAAAAGGAAAATAAGAAGAGGTATATGTTGTCATGGCTACCCGCATGCAGTCGGCCCCACAAAGAAAATATCAAAACCGCAATGTCAATCAGAATCAATTCCCTCGTCCAAACTTTAGGAAAGCTCCTAAAGTATTTACATCACTAAGGGAATCTCAAACTCAACTTTATGAAAGGTTGAAAGCGATGGGTATGCTCCATCCTATAGAAGGAAGACCAACCAATCCTTTGGGAAAAATTTACAGTGATGACCACAGATGTGCTTATCGTTTAGGAGTTGTTGGTCATGACACAGAGAATTGTTCAACCCTCAAGAATAAAATTCAAAACATGATCAACAACAATTTAATCAATATTGATTAAGCCTCCCCAAATTATAACTTATTGGATGCTGAGAGTAAGTATAAGACATTTCTGAACAGAGTCATTTAAAGATATTTGTCATTAAATGTTGAAAAGAAGTATGCCCGATGTCGGTCATAATTCTACATATGAAGTTATTGTTATCTTTCTTTTGAAAATGTACATTTAATCTCTTTCTGTTCATTTTATCGCACATTTCTTGTAATGAACTACGTTCGACCTGAATTCTCAAGAATGAGATACGTAGGCGGCCTATGTCAGCCTCGGTCGATTCCTTATTTAAATTTCCTATTTCTTTGATCCTCGAGAGGGGAACTACATTTGACTTGATTCCTGCTTCAACGGGATACGTAGGCGCCACAACGGCTCGGTCATATTTCCAATAAGATTTTCATTTCTTTTTCTAATGGAAACTGGGACAGAATTTTTGAGAGGATCTCAAAAATTCATTTTAAGATAGACTTCTTTAACAAGTCAACACTGAAGATCAAAATGCAATGGGGTTAGCTTTTGAGTGGTTCTCAAAAAATCAGCAAGATCAAATTTTCTAGAGAATCAAGTTGGCAACTGGGACAGAATTTTGATGAGGGACCTCAAAATTCCAGAATGAGCAACCTCAGAATTAAAAAAAGCAAGTTACAAGAGTTTTCCTTTATTTTAGACTGGGACAGAAATTTTGAGGACGGTCCTAAAAAAATTCCATCAAGATCATCTTACAAAGGACGGACGAGCGTGTAAGCCAACTACATGTAGGAGCATGAAGACAAGACCAACACAAATCAGTCTTCCAAAATAAGAATTTTTCTTTGGATGTAGGAACATTGAAGTCACAAAAATGGCAATGTAAAGCTGTCAAGTGTGACAAAAGGCGTCATTTACACCCATTGTGGCCTCATCAACAAAACTTAGAAGACTTTACATCTCATTCTATCTTCATTTTATCTTCATTTCATCATGTTGCCTCAAGTGATTTATAAACAATTTTTTTTTTTGCAGGAATATTGAAGACAAACACTAATAGATTCTTTCAAAGTTGTAAGAAACAATGTGTTGGAGGATCGCTAGTGACGAGTCATGATCAAAGTCACCATTAGGCTCATCAATGCCTAAACTTGATATGCCAAATGACTTAATCTAATGCTTTATCTTTACTTATATTCTTCATTTCATTATCGATACTAATGTTTGGTGTCAAGCTTTGCAGGTGATAGTATTGGTAAAGTCAGGATCATATGTGAAATTGACATCAAATCTGAAGAGGATTAAAAGTGACACTATCTTAGAAGTGTTGCAACGGAAAATCACCAAGTCCATCACACCAGAAAAGAAGTTGGAGATCGCAATATCCTCATGACAGTCGAAGTTATCAAGTTATTACAAGTTTTTGATAACGATTGAAGATGTCAGCAACAAACTCAAATTTTGTTGACTTTATCAAGGAAGACGGGAGTAACTTTAATCTTCATGTGAAAGAATTAAGTCATTCACCTCAATAATTCTGTCTTTTAAAGAGAGAATCGTAGTTGCGATGTGCGTATACGTTGATATAGTTTGTTTGTTTTTTAGAATGATTGGCACGTAGCAATTTAGGCAAACGTGTTTTGTTGACAATGTCAAGGTCAAGATTTAAAAATTTGTGGGTATCCACCCCATAAGTGGATTATATGTTTTGATTGACGGATCAAAGACTTTGGTATATAGTTTTGTTGGGTGATCCACCCCATAAGTGGTTCGTATATTTGTTTGTCCATTTCAGGTACTTATTTTGAACTATGTTGGACATTTATCGAGCCATCCACCTCGTTACAGTTGGAATATTATCGAGACATCAACCTCGTTACAGTTGGAATATTATCGAGCTTCCTCCTCATTACAGTTGGAATATTATCGAGCATCCACCTCATTACAGTTGGAATATTATCGAGCTTCCTCCTCGTTACAGTTGGAATATTATCGAGCTTCCTCCTCGTTACAGTTGGAATATTATCGAGTCATCCATCTCGTTACAGTTGGAATATTATCGAGCATCCACATCATTACAGTTGGAATATTATCGAGTCATCCACCTCGTTACAGTTGGAATATTATCGAGCCTCCACATCGTTACAGTTGGAATATTATCGAGCATCCACCTTGTTACAGTTGAAATATTATCGAACCATCCACCTCGTTAGAGTTGGAATATTATCGAGCCATCCACCTCGTTACAGTTGGAATATTATCGAGCATCCACCTCGTTACAGTTGGAATATTATCGAGCATCCACCTCGTTACAGTTGGAATATTATCGAGCCATCCACCTCGTTACAGTTGGAATATTATCGAGCCATCCACCTCGTTACAGTTGGATTTTATCAAGCCATCTGGCTCGTTGCAGAGATCATCGGAGTTTGCCATGCACAAAACAAGCAATGATATCTCTAAATCCTTAACAAATCATGAGTTGTAATGGACATACGACATTCAAGAAAGCACCATCTATATTTTTCAAGGAAGCATTATCTTCATGCATCACAAGAAAATCAACATCGGCTGCATCATTTTCATTGCAAGAACAACATCAAGAAAACCATCAACAATGATATTAAGAGAACTATCAACATATTACATCAGCCTATTTTATTACTTCGTCATCAAAATAAGAGTACATTAAAGATCATATTGAAAATATGAGTCACGAGCTTTATTTGCTTTACGTCAAACCTGAGGAAGTTGACGTTAAATGTTCAAGGAGAAAAATTATATGTCAACACGGTAAAAAACACTATCTCCCCCATTTGAATTGCATTTTTTACGCTAATGAGTTTTATCTCAGTCTTTGTCGAGAGCATCCGAAAGGATGAATTCTCCAAAATAAACCACAGGTGCATACGACATCAACAAGGATGCAACACAACGTGGAACTTTTTCTTAGCAGTGAACTGGGACATAGTCTGAAGAGGAGTATCAAACTCTTAGGACGCGAGCTGAGGAACGACTTCCACCACAATCAAACCACACCCCTATCAGAAGGCATGTGGGTTTTTCTTTTGGTTTATTGGTTTCAGTCTCACTTTTAGAAAATTTTGGTTTTCACCGGAAGCAACTTTCCAATCTGAGTTACAATGCACCAAGAGCTTTGGAAATTATGTCCGTGTAAGGTCTTACTTATGGACGTGAAGAGCTACGCATTCATAGCTAAGAGGTTACAAGCCTCTTTTTCATACTCGACTTATTTGTCACTCCTCCAAAACCAAAGGTTATCTTGCATACTAGATTTCCTTTTCAACCGATCGGGTCAAATTACAAACAGCCTGATTCCTAATATTTAAGGATATGTAGGCGGGCTCAATGTTGAAAACTCGGCTGTATTTAAACAATCTCTCCCAAATCTTAGTCCCGAGAATTCTGATTTCTTCATAATTCGATAGCAGGATAACTTTTGAATTCTTTCAAAATCGTGCGTCAAATCAAGCGTATCGAACTACAAGTGGCCTGAATCCTCATATAGCCTGAGGTATGTAGGAAACCCATTTTCAGGATTTGGCCATAATTCCTTAAGTCCGTACCAAGACTCTTTTCTAAAGGATGAAGATATGGTCTATCAAAATTTGATTTGTCAATTTTATTTGCCTCGAATTTCTTTCATCAATCCAAGTCAAACAAGGGACAGTTGTTGACACCCAATTTTGGACCTCCACAATATAAATTAATCATTTCGAGCTTCTTCAATTTCAAACAATTTAAAATAATTAGATTTATAAAATTTCAAAAAAATAATAATCATAGAGTTTGCAAGTTATTTTAACTAGTTTGGTCACTTTTTATAATTTTTAGATAATATATATGTTTTTCATAATTATGTATATAATTAGTATATTTTATGATTATTGGAAAATCGTCTAAAAAAGATTTTGTTTTAATTAAATATTTGGTTAATTAGTTTAGTTATATAATAGTTTATATTTTAAAATTAATTAATTTATAATTAAGTCGATTATTTTATTTTGTTAAAATTAAGAAGCTCATTAATTAATTTATATTAATTCATTTTATTTAGTTATTAGCCAAATTCACCAATTAAACTCATTTGGCGATGGCTTAATTGCAATTTTTGCCATTTCTTTACCTCATCCTAAAGATTGATTTTGGGCCAAATCCAATCCCCCCTTTCAGCCCAATATAACAATTTCTAACAAAAACCCAGCCCACTAAATAACTACAACAATCCAAACATACCCCAATAATACCATACATACAGTGATACCAAAAGAGAACCTGACCCCTTGCGTGTCTTCTTCTTCCAGAAATTACAGAAGCTCCAGCAGTCCAGTGAGCCCAGCAATTCCAAGCCCATTGTGTCCCTCTCCTCACCTCATCATCCATACATGAATCTTCTAGGTGGAAGCATCTCCTTGCAAGATCGTCCTTTGCTCAAAATTGGACGGCTCCCTTCATTTTTCCTTTGAAGATTGTACAAATTGGTACAATGGACAGCTCCTCAAACCTGATCCAAAGAGATAATTCGAATTTCAAATTCATAAAAATTTCCCTTCGTTTTCAATCCCAAAAATCGTGCCCTAATCTTTCCCTTATTAAATACATCTCTTCTTTTCCATAGTAGATGAGGGGGGAATTCTTAATGAAGAAATAAAACAAGAAAAAAAATTAGTTATAGGATATACGAAATACATTCGAAATAGAGAAAGAAGAGTTAGTTTCCGTTCGAGTCTCACTCTTCTAGCTTGATCACCATCGTCTTTAAAATCACTGACTCAATCTCGATGATACAACTAGCTGAATCTCTATTTAGTTTTGCTCAAAATGGTTTACTCATTTATTGGGTTTAAATTTTGAGCGTATTAGCTGCACAGTCCGTTGTTTCTTCATTGTTCATTTGTATTCTTGGTGGTCTTATTTTTCTGTTCTGATTCATTATCCCTGCATAACTGGAATACTGCTTTTGTCTTTCAATTTTCAGCCAGTGTCGTTGCTAGTCGTCATCTTATTTTAGCTTGGTTCATAGTTCTATTGATAGTTCATTTCTAAAGCGTGTCTATTTTCTTTACTAGCTAGAATCTTTTTGGCGTCAAAATGTGACTTGGAATCTGATTGTCCTCTTTCTCTTTCTAAATAGCTTTGTTTGTTTCAATGTGGTTATTTAATCGAATCTGGAAATCTCAATCAGTAGCATAGTCCTTTTCCATTTTGGTATTCATTTTCGGTTCGGTGTATTTCTTCATAATCTTTGGTTTTGTTGTATTGTCCTGTGATGTAATCCCTTTGCTGCTTAATTCTTAAACAGAGTATGTGTTAGCATATTTAGTCATGTGTCTCTCGATTTAGTTATTACATGCGTCCATCTGATGTTCCTTGAGTGTTGTGAATCTCTGAGCTTTACTGATTACTTAAGCTCAAGGTGGTTTGTTTGGCTCCAGATTATAGGGAGGATATTTCTAATACAGCTTGGTTGGTTTTTGTTTTAGAAAATGTAGGGCCTGTATCATTGTCTTTTGGGTCTACGTAGTAGGTTCATGTTTTTTCTTCTATTTTCTTGTCCATCTCTTAGATACATATATTTTTGCTTTAATTGGTTTGTCACCAAGATGGATTTGATCCCCTATTCATTATATGAATTGCACTTTGCCATCAAATGTTGTTAGTTTTTGTCTCCAAGGAGTTTGTTTATTCATTTCCTTTTGGTCTTATCTGGTGGCCAATCCTTATTGTTATAGTAGTATTGATGCATTGACTCAAAATTATATTCATTGTTAAAGTGACTATGTTGGTGTAGCTTCAAGTTCATTTGGGTTATGTGAAATTAAATTGCTTCGTATCATTCAAAATAGATGAATTTTGGGATAGCTAAATTTGATATTAGCAGTGGTATGTTTTGATTGCACCACTATTCTGTAGCATCGTTCTTTTATTTTATTTGTCATTTTGAATTATCATGAACCTTACTTGCATTCTTTTCTTTTGCATGTGAAATCTGCCCGAGTTCACTACCAACTCCTATCTTCTTCCTTGCATTTTGAGAGGGCCACGAAGGCTAAAAATTCCCTTTTCGAGTCATCCGGAGATTAACATTGACGTACAAGTGTCGGGAGCTGATATACGGGATTGTATACACCTAGTGTACATGAAAATCAAGAAAAGGGGCAAAAATCCCGAAATTCCAGCAAATTGTATTTTATTATTTGGTCCAAAAGCCCACATTTTATTTGGTTATTATTTTGTTAGCTTAGGACAGGTATCAAGTATTGGGCCAAAAGCTCAAAATAGGCCCAAGTACTGGTCCAGGCGAATAGAAGACCAGACTTGGGTCCATATCCTTTCTCTCTTTGTTTTACCCATTTTTCGTATTTGTTTAACTGTTTATTTGTTAGTTAATTCTAAGGTTTTTCCCCAAAATTCAAATCCCCAAAAGAATAACTATTTTATATTAACTATTTTAAATTAAACATATATGTATTTTACTCAAACTTTAAAATATCTAGCACTTAAGTAATATCCTTATACTATCTCCCTTCCCATTTAAAACATTTTCAAATCTTAAATTGTTATTTCTTCAAACAAAGTATGTCTTTATTTTAAAATCGATTAGCCAAATAGTTAATTACCGGATAACCGCATGTCAGCGGGTATTTCGGGTGCTTTCAAACTCTTCCCAAAATGTTAATATGAACCCCGAACTCCTCTTTAATATTTTCATTAGATTTTTGTTTTAATCTTTTGAATAAAATAGTTTTCTTAATTTTACTTTAAAAATTAAGTGGTGACTCTTAAAATACCGTCGTTTTATTTTTTTTTAAAATAAAATAGAATGACAACTCTGCTGGGCAATTGAATTGTGTTCTAACCTTAAAATTAAATTGGTTTGGCTAATTTATGTTTTTTTATGTGTTTATTTGTTTAAATTCTCGCAATATTAAACTGTTCCATTCATGGCATGACATATTCCGTCAAACGACACTTCTTTTATTTTTCACTTAAAGGACAATTATGTGGGCCGCAGTCGTTCGCTAACCAAATTATTCTCGGGGCACCCTGACGAATGTAGTTGCTACTGGATAGTCAACGGTCGTTAACTATTCCAGCCCATGTAGTCCGCTTGGGTTACCAATCCACTATAAATAAAGCCTACTCTTAGTCAGACTAGTGTAGAGCAAGAAACTCAATCCCTTTTAGTGCATTGAACTAAGATGACCCAACACCCAAAGCGTATTGGGCCCATTAGAAAGACCACCTTGAGTCCAACGACCCACGGCCTAAACGAACGATCATACTTATGTGTTTAAATTTGAAGCGTGTATACGTTGTTTGAAAAATCATTGTTTGTTGGGGGGTTGAGAGTCTAATAGTTTGTTCCAGTCAAAGAAGGAGTTGTACAAGCGACTATTCTATACAAAAGTGTGGACATCCGGAGACGACAAGAAATCAAGGACAAAGGACCTTCCATGGAAGCATAGTTTAGGATTGTACCCTTGCGTGGGACTGATTGTTTGTATCCCATATTCCCCATTATGTACCCTCATTCAGTTAGTTCACAAAATTTGTATAAATTTGGGTTTTTAAGGCAATGGAATGTTTCAGATGACATATACATCTTTCAAATCATTAGGCCCACCCTTGGCACAAAAGGGTCACATATCTGTTTAGAACGTGCAATAATTGTTTATGTGTTATAACTGCATGTGTGATTATGTTGCTTTATTTGAAGATGTTCTAGACTACTCTTTTGGGAAATTTCCTAGAAACCCTTAGGCACAAATATCAAGTCATTATCAACAGTGCGTCCAAATACTCTTCGAGTCTTTAGTTTCTCAACAAAATTCAAACGTCACTTTCAAATCCTTACTCTCCCATCTCAAAAAAAAAGGTCAATTATTTCGTCTCAAGTCAAAAAGGAGAGTCAAACTACGTAGAACCTAAATTCTCCTCCGTGAGATACGTATGTAGACTTTCAAGGCTCGGTCCCCATTTTTGAGAAATTTTATCT
>JAJOOS010014816.1:0-12272 GCA_029582725.1 Solanum chiquidenum | reverse complement strand
TGTTGCGATACTAAACTTTCATAAGGACCTATTACCTCCCTAGATTATTTAATATCGTATTTTTTTACCCCCTGAACTATTTAATAGTGTATTTTAAAGGTGTATATGTGCCCACGTGGACACATTACTATTTGTAATTTTGTATTATTTTTTATGTCCACGTGGACAAATATATATGTTTAAAATATGGTATTAAATAGTCTAGGGAGATAATAGGTCCTCATGAAAGTTTAGTATCGCAACAGCAAATCCGACCAAAGTTGAGGTATTTTTCAGACCATTATCCCTAAATAAGTGGAACATCTCTATGTACTATAATGTGTTTGTCAGGTACTCTTATCTAAAATAAATAATGAATTTGATACATTAAAATTATTTAAATAAGTTTATAAAGGCATCATCGTCCGATTTCAATAACACATATTTATGAAGTTACTTTGCACTTTAATCAAATAAATTTTAATAATTCTTGATAAAAAAGCAGCAAGAACAAAAATTAAAAATTTAAGGGAAACAATTTGGATAACTAATAAAGTTGGAGAATGAGAGAAACTTGAATTTTTTAAAATAAAAAAAAATATGAAGCACAATTTTTTTTTTGTGAAAAGTGTCTTTAAAAGAGTCTGAATGAGAATAAGACTTTGACATAAATTTAATTCGTTCAGATTCAGACCTCTATTAAGTGCAAACAAATGAAGACTTAGTATATATACTTACACCATCGGGTTTTCCCCCCATAATTCTCTTTTTTCTTATTTATGATAACTTGATATACTATTTTCAACTCAACTTTCTAAACAATTATTATTTTTATTTGTCCATGAAAAGAAATATTTAAATAAATTAATCCTTAAAAGATAATTTTATTGCTTTGCATATAAAAAAGCTAAAGAGAGGTTTTTTTAAATAAAAAATACATGTATTTTGTTATAAATATTTATGATATCTAATTGAGTTTTGACTTTAACTCATGATGTTGAATAATCCTAACTAAACAACCTAAAAGGGGTCAAATTAACTTATACGTTATCGAAGTACAGAGCTTATTGTAGGATATAATTAGAACATGAAGTTCAAAAAAAAATGCTGAATTATAGTATTGATAGATATTTTTGCAGCTCCTTTGTCCATGTTATCATTGTTAGGACATTAAACTTAAAAAAGTAAAAATTAGAACAAAATTAAGTTATAAATATTGTGTGCTATAAATTATTTTGGAGAAAATGAGTATTTTAGAGTTAAATTATTATCAAATAAAAAAAGATATCATTATATTTTAAATTAATTGAAAAGAAAAGTGAGTCATAAAAATTGAAAAAAAAAAAATCTACTTTAATTAATACATGACACCACTTCTAAACACAACAAATATAATCCACTTTAGTTACAAATTAAATTGTAATAATACGAGAGATTCAATCAGAGAATGTTATATGAGTTCTTTTCCATCCAAAACACATAGAAGCTCTAGATTAAATTGTTTAAACTCAACCTCACATCTAAAACCACATATTTGGGTCTCTAGGTAGACTATATATTGTTTTAATTTATGTGATACATATAGAATTAAGAGAATCAATTAAATTATTAAATATTTTGTTGTTGTTAATTAATTTTATAATATTTTTAACGTACTTTTCAAATATTATCCGTGGCACATGTGATATTTTGTGAGTTAATCAATTTATAAATATATTTGTTTAAATAATTAAGTTGTTAATTATTGTGATTTATGTGGCACGTCTGAAATTTTCAAAGTTCATCAATTGTTTAATATACTTTTTAAAATACTTTAAGTTGTTAATTATTGTGATTTATAGTACTACTATTCGTTCATAATTTTAAATATATATTATACTAAAAAGAAAATAAACAAAGATATACTAAATATTTTAATTTATAGTACTATTTTTTGTTAATTTTTTAAATACATAATATACTAAAAAGGAAAATAATAATAAAATACTAATATAAGTTGGAGGAAATTTGAGGAGAAGGGCAAATCGGCCAATTGGCTGAGTGACCCTAAGTTCCTCAAACATTCACTCTTATATTTAAGTTGTTAGTTGTTGTGGTTTATGTGATATATGTGAAATTTTCAGAGTTAAATTAATTTTTTAATATATTTTTTAAAATATTTTAAATTGTTAAGTATTGTGATGCATAGTACTACAATTTTTTTATAATTTTTAAATAAATAATATACTAAAAAAGAAAATAAACAAAGAAATACTAAATATTGTAAATTATAATACTATTTTTTGTTAATTTTTAAATACATAATATACTAAAAAGAAAAATAATAATACAATACTAAATATAAAATAGAGGAAATTCCAGAAAGGCAAAAACGATCAATTGAACGACTGGTCATAAACTCCTCAAACATTCACTCTTCTAATTATAATAATATATAGTAATTTGGGAGATTTTAATAATATAATATAAGATTAATACGAGTAATCTTAATGCTGGATTATTATTGTGAAGTTATTCAATCAACCCTTGATATAATGAATGTGACTTTACACTAAACTAATCCAACTTCCTCTCTAATCCTTTTTTAGTTTTCTATAGAGTTCGATTATTTCAAATTCAGGGAAGCAGATTATATCATGATTTAATTCATATCTAAGACTCAAATTTGACAATCGTGGCTAAGAAAGCAACAATTCCATCCACTCACCACAACCTTTGGTAAAACTTCCCATAATTATAAATCCACAATAATAAATATATTAATTTTTTTTATCATTGAAAATTATGAATATGACACCACAAATATGTAATACCTAATATCATAATAATATAAATAAAAAATATACTTTGTTGTTTTGGTTGGATTCTGAGATACTTGTATAGTAGAAACTTCTTCAAATCTGAAGAAAAATATCAAAAATACCAAATGCTTCAAACAACCAAATTGTTTTTTAAGATAATAATTAAAGCCACACTTTCTTTTCTTGGATTATATATAACATCTTATTATAATAATTATTCTTCAAAATACCCTAAATAGTCTTATGATCTTCTTCACCTAACACCACCATTTCACCATATTTTGTCCTGCCGAAAAAGCTTTTCTGAAGATATTTTCAAAATATCAAGATCCTTCATATAGATCAATTCAATATCATATTGTCTCCATGAAATTAAAAATAAAATATTCTTGAAACATTTTTTCCTAGGCGGTCCAAGTTAAAAACCCTACTCCTAAACCACTTGATTGTTATTATTACATTGCCTCGATTAGAAGAATTTCTATTAACAGTGTTGATATCGCTAAATAAAACGTTTACAATGATGAGCATGTGATCATACATGGGAATGATGAATCTTTTTATCTCACCGTGGAGACATTAATATTTCATGGACATATATATAATTTTACCTTTAAAGATTTTATCGACTATTAACTTAACTAACCTCAGTTGATAGTTCAATTAATTTGGCTTCATATTTTGATTATCATTTTCAAATAAGGATATACTCATAATTCTTCCGATCCGAATTAATGTGAAGTGTGCATAGTTAAGTATGTAGTATATACTATATTAGTACCCTTTAAGGAAAAATAACTTCCCTACACAAGGTATGAAAAATAGATATCTAAACGCATATTATTTGAAAGGAAAAATAACTTTCCTACACAAGATATGAAAAATGGATATCTAAACGCACATTATTTGAAAAAGTTGAGGTGAATTATATAAGAATGAAAGTAACTCATAATCAAAATATAAATGTACAAAAATTACATATTAGGAGAATCAAAACTAAAACTCATCACTAATTATTAAAGACATTAGTATATAAACATATCATTTAACTTTGTCTCATTTGACATCTAAGTTCCTTAACTTTAAATATGTACAAATAGACACTTAAACTTATATAAAATTAAATAAGTAGACCCACACAATTGTTATCATTATTCTTACTCAAAGTTTTGTTGTACTTATAAAGTTTATGCTACTGTTAAACTCATTTCGAAAATATATAAAGCAAAAATTACTTATTTTTTATTTGTTTATATATTTAATTAACTCCGAGTTTTTCTCCTAATCTCTAATTTAGCAATTTCTTAGGGAGCATCTCCTATATAATGGCTCTTTCATCCACAGTTTCCTCTTTAATTCATAAATAATCTATCAATTTCTCTTCATTAACAGAAGCTTTTAAGGTTAGTTCTTCTATTGCTCATCTCTATCCTTTGTTTTTATATTAATTTAGTTTTCCTTTATTCCCTTTATCTAAAAAAATGGTGAAATTTGGAGTATGACACTTTATGTCTATTTTCTTGTTAATTAGAATGTTAATTTCTTAAATTTGTGAAATAAAAATTATATATTTTGAAATAGAATAATTGAAATTAAAAAACTGAGGAATTATAACTTATATATTTAGATACTATATACGTGAAAATACATAACCACAATTTTTTTTAATTTAAATAATATTTAAAATAATCTTAGATGATCTTGCCCTTTCTTGAATTTAGAGTGTTGAGCAAACTTTTTTATATTTCAAGATAAAAATTATTTTAATTTCTAAGATGTAATTATCTATTGATTTGGACAATCTGATTGTTCAATTTAATCTGATGCTCATCTTCATATCTTTTATTAATTTAACATAATTAGTTTAATCTCGATCGATCTGTTTTTGATCTCATATATATTATTTTATAACTATATATATTTCGTGCATTTACATAGTTTTATGAGCAAGGATAGCAATGAGGCAAAATTCAAAATAAGGAAGGAATTTTGACACGATACATCTTGTTTTGCATCTTCATGGAGGTTATAGGGAATATGAAATTTATCCAATCATATATTAGGACATATAAGGCGGAAAAATTGTCTCAGAAGTTAGGACTAGCTTTACAATTGAAAATATTATAAAAACGATCCAAAAAAAGGAGATTATAAAGATGGACTACATGATCATCAACATCTAGAAAATGAGAAGTGTCTTTGTGATTATCACATTCCAAAGAATTGGACACTCCATCTTATACGGCAATAGATGTAGTATATTATTCTTTGTTTTAATTAATTTTTGTAAAAAAATAGAAGAAGACTGTGTTAGAATTCAAGAGAATACATTAATTCTCTATCTGTCTCTATTTACTTGTCCACTTTTCATTTTATAGTTGTCCCTAATTACTTGTCCATTTTGACAAATCAAGAAATGACAATTTTTTTTACCTATTATACCCTCAATTAAATGATTAATTACTTGAAAAATGTAGAACTTTTCATCCACTTCATAATTAATAGGGGTAAAATGGTAAACTCATTATGTCATTAATTTTTTTTTTACCTATAACTTTCAATACTTTCTCTTTGCATGCAATTACAGATGCAAATCTTTGTTAAAACCCTCATTGGAAAGACCATTACCCTCGATGTCAAGAGTTCCAACACCATTGACAATGTTAAAGCAAAGATTCAAGACAAAGAAGGAATTCCCTCAGATCAACAAAGATTAGTATTTGCTGGAAAACAATTTAAGAATGATCATACACTTGCTGATTACAATATTCAAAAGGAGTCCACCATTCATCTCGTCTTGAGTCTTTGTGGAGGTTATAGAGAAGATGAAGTTTATCCTATCATTGTTAGGACATATAAGGGGGAGAAGTTTACCTTAGAAGTCAGGACTAGCTTTACAATTGAAAATGTGATAAAAACGGTCCAAGAAAAAGGAGATTATAAAGATAGGCTACATATGTTATTAGATGGTCAATATCTAAGATATGAGAAAAGTCTTTCTGATTATCATATCAGAAAAAATTGGACATTACATCTTATACGTCGATAGAAAGTAAAATTATAGATCCTTGTTAGGAACTTGATTGTGAAGACTATTTGTTTTGGAGAATTCTTAAACTATTGATAATGTAACACAAAGATTAAGAATATATATTATTGTGTACACTCCTCTATCAATTGACTTTAATCTCATTCATCAAAGAATAAATGTGCAAAAGACATCATTAAGTATTTTAAAGTTAATGTTTAATCATGTCCAAAGCTTACTTGGGCTAAAATAGACTGAATCAATATGAGCTAAGTTATGGATCATAATTTAATCCGTTCAATGTAACTCATTTTCTTAACAAAATACACACAAACAAGTCTTCCTAAATATTTCATATTAGACAAATTTAATAAATCTGTCTACATGCATAGCTACAAATTCAAAAAATGTAATTTTTAGTTAAGACGGAATGACTTGGGAGACCCCTGTACTTGACCCCGTTTGTCAGTTTGACCCTCCTACTCGCCATTTTGCCAACTAAACCCTTAAACCCATTTAAACGTTGACATTTTAAACCCTTATATGGATGACTCATTGGTGAGTGTAATACAACTATATACACATTAATTTTCACGTCATTAAAAAATGCCACATAAAAAATTATATGTTAAAAGTCTAAAAAACCCTATTCCACTTCAGCTCTTTGTTGAAACAAGAAAGGATCTTGTTGGTACATTTTTCTTAATTTAATATTTTTCTTTCCTTTGCATCTGTGAATGAATATGAAGAATCCAGTTAGTGGTTAATTTATGAATTCTCTATTTTCATGTGTATTTTTGGTGGTAAAACTATGATTGAAAGAGCTTGCAACTAGATAATTGAGTGAAACTTTCATTTGATTAAAACTTCATAGTTTGATTGCAACTTAATTTGCTTTTTAAATATTTTTTTCATGATTTTTATTAATTCTATATTCTTATTCATTGTTTTTAGATCTGTATATGTATTAGTTAGTTTTAAGGGAGTGTAAAAATCTTTACTTTTTATTTAGTGTAATGGGTATTAATGAAATCACCCAATCGCCTTCAATTCTTGCCGTATGTTAGATTTTAGAATTTAACAATTTTGTAGTAATTATTGTGTGATCTTTAATTTTGGAGAGTTTTTCTTTTTCTTAGTATTTGATGAAATTGAAAAAAATCAATTCTTTTTTGGATGTTTAGTTAGATTTGAGACTTTTTGTTTTTTTAGGGTGTTTAATGAAAATAGAAAAAGCTGAAATCCTTTTTTGTGTGTTTGATGAAAATGGAGAATGATAATTTTTTGTTGAGCTGTTTGATGAAATTGCAAAAAAAAATATTTTTCTTTTCTTATCTTGGTGTTTGATGAAATTGAAGATATATATATATATATATATATATATATATATATATAAAAGAAAGAACAATGAAACTTATGGGCTTGATCAGAAGATTAAGTAAAAGAAGAAGGTTTTGTGGAGGGAGAATATTGGAGAAGAAAAATCGAATGAAAGTTTATAAGGAAATCAAAATTTGATCAACAAAATGGTGTTGAAATAATTGGAGAAGAAGATGATTGTATAAAGGTCAAAAGTGACTGTCATTGCCTTTTCAGAACCCCTCACGCGTTCAAAATACGTGCATCACACGTATTTTGGACAAAAATGTCACATATGATATAATAAGTCAAAAAATGAATTTAAAATGTTGTGTTTCAACGAATTTAAAGGTTCAGTTGATAAAGTGGTGAGTATGAGGGTCCAACTGACAAACATAGTCAAGTACATGGGTCTCCCAGGTCATTCCACCTTTAGTTACTTAAGTATACTATCTATCTGTGCATATCACATATTCATGTAAATATTTCATCAAACTTATATCTTGTTAAATAAATTGACATAAAATGATATAAAGAAAGTAAAATTTAAGATCGAAGGGAGTAGAAAAAATGAATGAAACTTAAAAAATAATAATAAGCACCAAACAATGCAAAATGAAACAAAAATAAAGCTGTAGGAACTAAAGTGGTTGAACTCAAGCATCAGATTCATAAAAAAATAATAAAAAATGCCCCTAACCTATTACACAAATTTCAACTACACGCTAATACTTTAAGGGAGTCTTATTACACCCTTGAAGTATTTTAAACAGAAATATTGACACCCTAAAGTGTTGACTTGTCATAGCAAGTGTGTTCACTTTCTTGAATACAAGTGTGAGTCAAATAAATAAATTAAAATTAGTTAATTTGACAACGGTCATTTTTTAATTGGATACTATTCAATTAAATTATTTAATTAACTAAAATCACACTCTCTTTCTCTCTCTCTGCTAGAAGCACCTATACAATATTTTATCTTCTCATTTTTTTCAATTTTTAATCCACAATATGCTTTTTAATTATCAACACATTCAAAATCTTCCTCTAAAAATAAACAACATAACCGGAAGAAAGAAAAAGATAACTCTTCCATCTCTTCACCGCGATGGAAAACATTTCGGTCCAACATCGAAAGACGAAATTACAGCTTTTTGTTGAAATTGTTTTTTTTTTATTATTGTATCAGTTCGAGTTTTTTTTTACTGAAACTGAAAATGGGAACTAAAATTTGAGATTTGACAAGAAAAAATTCATCAAGAAGGACAATTGAAAAATCAACAAGTGTAGATCTTCCTTTAAAGACAATAATGGCAATAAGATGTCATCATAAAGAAATTCAATATCTATGTCAACTTTATTGAATTCAACAATGCCAATTGGAGAGATAGAAGAAAGGTGAAGGATGATGGTGTAATGGTGATGGAGATGAATGGAGGAGGAGAGACATCTTAGAACAATGAAGAGAAAAATGGGACAAGTTAAGAAGATAGAATAGAATGATAATGAAATTGGACAATGGTGGAGAAAAAACAAAAAAAAATGCATAAAAAAATGATTTTAATGATGATTTTTTTTTATTTTTTGATTCTGCAAAAAGTAAGCGCGTGTATTACACTGGCAAATAAAAAATTGGGAGTGACGTTTTAAGGGTGTCAATATCTCTATTTAAAATATTTCAAGGGGTAATAGGACCACCATGAAGTATTAGTTTGTAGTTGAGAATTGAGTAATAGATTTGGGGGACATTTAACTATTTTCTCTAAAAAAAAAAAAACATCTCAAAAATAACACTAAATCACCCAAAAATTCAATTTTAGGATACTTAATAACAGGTCTTTTGCAATAATACCATTTGACACAAAACTTATTTGTGAAAATTCAGTTTTCAAACTTTGAAACTTCGCGTTTCAACAATGGCTAAACACCAATATTTACTTATAATTATATCGAAGGTTCAATATAGATTAGGTTAATTTGATAGGTCTTCCTATTAATTTGTTTTAGAAATAACATTAATTTATAGACTTATGTTAATAGGAAGGATGCACATGTTGAACTACTTAGGATCACTGGTTCAGTGTATATGATATGACAGGAAAATACCAATTGAGTCTTTTAGATCAAGAAGAGAAATCATGTGGATTTTTCAAGGTAAATTATTTAGATGATGGTGATGCGAGATAATTTGAAGGCCAGGTTAACTAATCAGATTGCGGAACTTGATTACTATTCTTGAACTATAGCTCATGTGTAATTGCTTAACTATTGATATATGAGACTATGTCCAACAGTCAAATACTCTGTATATAATTCCGTACTTTGGTATATAAATTGTCTTTATTATAAAAAATAAATAAATAAATTATAGAACAAAGTGCAAAATAAAATAATCTACAGTTAAACAACAAGAAACATTTTGCAAATATAAATAAATAGGCTATCCTCTGTTGACCCACCCCAATCAATATCACTATAGATTTCAACACTTTTATAGCCATTTTTAGTATAAGATTATTCCTTTGCCAATATAACCTTTAAGGTACCTCAAGATTCTTTGATGACATTAAACTTAATATCTTATTTTTATAAAAAATAATTTTAAAATATTTGAAAACTTTTTTATTTGAGTATTTTCTTCCAAGAAATAGATTAAAAATTAAGGTAAGAAATACGAAATATAAAAAATAAGAGCTTTCGTCCGTAAAATTTGTAAAAAATGTCTATTGATCCATAAGCGGGGGTGCATTATATATAGTAATTCGTTCCAACTCTAGACATAAACAACGACATGACTAATCAGACTTACTAGAAGAGTTGTCAGTCGATGTACAAATAAAGAATTTATTTTTACATGAAAGGATATATCCAGATATCTCTACCTCATATTCACGAGATAATAAAATATGGCAAAAGCTACACCAAAATTTAGTCTGCGTCGAAATGAACGTATTAATTTACGTAGAATACCAAAGAAATTTATTCATGTTCAAGCAAGTTTCAATAATATCATTGTCACTATTATAGATGTACATGGTTGAACTTTGATTACAAAAGAATTAAATTATCGAGGTTGAAGGTTTGTATGATTGTATCGACTTTGGATTAGTTTTTTTTCATAAAATAAGTTATGTCTAAACTTAATTGATTTATCTCTTAATATCAACTAGTTATATTCCAAATTATTTTGCATGATATAAATATTAATCAAGTATTTTTTTTTTTAAAAAAAAAGTGTAAAATTTAACATAAACAATAAAATCAAATAAAAGAATATAACTCATACCTAACTCATTAAAATTTAGAAATTAGACGTGCCAAATGAATTTGGGCTGAATTGTCACACACCGTCCAAAAAAGGTATAGGGCTACGTATTTTATTCTGCCCTTTTGTTCTCCTTCCAAAGGAGGCAAACGTCAGTAGAGTTTCAAACCTCCACTCTCCTTCTTCCTTTATACTAACTTTACCGATTCCATTAAGGGTTCTTTTCTCTCTCTTTATGAATTCCTCACAAATGTCTTAGAATTATAATTTCAAGTTTAAAGGCAGACGGCGATACACAGAGAGAGAAATGATGAGTGGACCGGCGGTGCACCCAGTGGAGGCTCCGCCGATGACTATGGCGGCACCGATGGTGAGGATGAAGGACTTTCAAGGCATGCCTGGTACTCTTGGAAGCCTCTTTCTACGATTGTGTCAGTTTGTGTTTGCTGTTATCTCTATATGTGTCATGGTTACCACCTCTGATTTCCCCTCCGTCACCGCCTTCAGGTATCCTTCCCTCTTTTGATGCTAATACTGTTTATTGTATTGTGGTTAAAGATTTAATTTCACCAAGATTTCCGTTAATATAAACCTAAATTATTTGTATTTAAAAAATGGACAAATACCAAACCTGAAGTTTTTGAACACCTAAAGGACTAAAATCAGTAAGTTTATAATTAAAGGACTAAAACCGGTAAGTGTATAATTAAGGGACCAAAATTGATAAGTTTTTGAATAGTTAAATGACTAAATCCGTTAAGTGCATAGTTAAGGGATCATTTTAGACCTATTTCTATAGTTAAGAGACTATTTATGTCATTTTCTCTATTGTCTTAATAAATATAATGTTTGGATAGATTATATTATTTCCATCTTTACATAATGTCCCTATTATTTTGGTTAAATGATTAAATAAAATTAAACTTTACTCTTCTATTAGCCTAGCTAAAGCTAAATTTGAATAGGATGAATCAGTATTATTAAATAATAAGTAAAGACAAAATGAGAAAAGAAGATAAATATTAATTAAACTAATCTTCGGAAAATCTAGTACAAAGAATTGTTGGATCATTCTACTACTTCTCAATTATAAACTAAGTGTTCTTGATAAAGCATATGTGAGTGGCAACCAATTTTTGTGCAAGAAGGTGTTCACTAATCACTACTACTATTAAACCTTCCGATTTTTGATCGTTCAATTATCTTATCTTTTATGCATGAGCCTAACCTTTCAACCTGGTCTGGACCTTGAAATTTTGTGATTGAGGATGGGGATACAATTTTAGGAGATAAAGTAAACTTCGCTTAGGTCTCCTCCAATCGCGGCCAAATTCAAATAATGGTGTGCTTAGTTGCCTTTTCTAGTGGAATCTTAATAGTATCTGAATAAATTGGGAAAGTAGCCCTATTTAGGTTTGATAGTTTCCCTGCATGGTTCATAATCTCTCATAACAAGATGGTGCTAAAAAATGATTGCAGGCTTCTACACATAATTTCTTGCTGACGTATTAATTTAGTGGAAAGACGAGATTTTTGCTGACAACCTTTACCTCTTTGAGTTGCATGTGCTTTACTGCCTTTCTCTCAATAGTTTCATGCAAATTTATCTGAACAATGAAAGCTGTTCTCGGGTTTTCTGTTTCTCATGCAGAGTAGTTAATGTTCTTCTAATTTGGATGCAGTCTTCTTCCTGAATCTGTATTTTAATTCACCGAAAGAGATTAATCATGAAATTCTTCTAAAAAAGATAAAAGCACAAATATAGCTTCACAACTGAGTCATACTTAAATTAGTGTACGCAGGAGTAAGCTGACTGCTTTGTGTGGTATCTTATTATCAG
>JAJOOS010014815.1:0-12431 GCA_029582725.1 Solanum chiquidenum | reverse complement strand
TGGAAGCTCTCATTTCAAATTTCAGCATAACATGTACTTTTCTTAATCATGAATCATAGGAAAATGATTAAGTATTCAACATTAGTTATACTAACATTGTCCATACAAGAATGAAAATTTAATTCTCCAAAAAGTATATATCTGAGAAGAAACAAATGAAAGAAAATAGGCAGAGAGAGATAGTACCTTACAGTGTAACCTTAATGAAAAGGCAAATGAATAGAAAAGCTAGAAGTGCATGTAAAAGACAATTGGCTCACGTGAACCATGAAAAGAAATATATAAAAATACTGAAATACCCAACTCTCATTTCTAAATATTGGTAATTAGTACAATTAATATTTAGAAAGTTCATTACTCACTTATAAAGTCATAGCATTAGGATGAAGTAAATTTTCTATTCAATTTTTTAAGCTTTTTAATTAAATGATATTAAAATTTTATTTGATATTTTGGAACTTTCAATTAAACTATCTAAATCTCATTATCCATCAATAAGATTTTTGAGAACAAAATCAATGTATTATATTACAACAAATGACTATTATTTTATTAATTTGAAAGAATATTTCTCATTATATAATAAAAATTTTAAAAAAACTATAAACTATATACACAAATGATACTAGTTATATATATAAACAATGGAACTATTTGATACTATGTCGAACGACAATTGGAGTAAATTTTTAACTTTATGTAACATGCTTTTAAGTTAATGAGGTTTTTACTCATCAAGAATTAAGAAAATACCTTTTTTTGTTGCACATCAATATGAAATTTGAGATGAATAACTTTATATTGTGAAACTTTAGTTTTAATTATTTTTAGTGGCTAGTCAAAAAAGAACATATAGTATTGCTTTTGGAGAGGATTCATGTCTGTGAAAAGATATGCTAGAAAGCTTCTATCATATCCTCTCACTGACTTGAATTCTTTCCAAAGTCAGATAGCAGAGGGACTTAATTGATTCTATTTAGGGTACAACAATAGATAGGAAAAATGCATTTAGTTTTAATCATTTTTTAAAATTATCTTATCTTAAGATGAGATAGCCCCAATGGAAAAGGTCGAGGTTCGCTTTTTTATAATAAGACAGTAGTGTGGGCTTGTTAAAGACTTGTCAACAATATTACTTTTGGAGAGGTTTATAAGTGTAAAATGATATGCCTGAAAGTTTCTGTCATATTCTCCCGCGCACATAGATCCTTTCCAAAGTCGGAAAGCACTGCTGAATGATTCCATTTAGGATATAAAAGTAAATAGGGAAAAAAAGGTCTGATATATCTCTACTTATATAATTTAGAGCTAATAGATCATCACTATAAAAGTGACTCACGTATATTTTTATCATTATAAAAACGGCTCACGTATATTCCTATCATTACAAAAGTGATTCATGTATACCCTCTTTCATGTAAGAGAAGTAAAAACATTAGATTTTAAATTATTTTTTTGGTCATTTTTAGTGTTAAAATATGAGAAATAAAAAGAAAAAAGTTAGGAAACAGATAAAACTAATTTTTTTGCTTTTATATTGTAATTTATTTTTTGTAGTTGTAAAAAAAAAAAGAGAGAGGGAGAATTTTACAGAAAATCTTACAAGAAAATGAGTGAAATTTGACAATCAAAATAATAAATCGAAAAAATATCAAAAAAATTTTCACTCCCGTTAGAAAAATTATAAAAATAATATCAAAGTTACTATTTAATTTTTGTAATAAAAAAGGGAAAAAAAGAACTGTTTTGCTCCAAAAATCACACTTCAATTCAACTAACTTGGGCGTCATTTAGAATTACATCTCCTTTGAGTCTAAATTTTAAGCTCCTTTTTTTGAGCATTTTTGGACTTCATGTGGCTTCAATTTTACTTCTCTTAAATTTGGATTATCATAAAATACGTCTAGCAGTTAGTCTATTTCTTGTTATAATTTTTAGACTTTTTTTCCAAATAAGTATTTTAATTTCTAAATTTATGAAAGTATGCCACCGTAGATGCTATTAATTTGTTCCTTCCACCTTTTGGACCTTCTTCTGATGTAAGTCTCAAAGTGTTTTTTTCCTGTATTCTCTTTATGTATCGTTGAACGTCATCATTTAGGATAATATAATTTCATCGTTCTTTGTGACTTTGAAATTTGATTATTTAGGAGCAATTTGAGAATTTTTATTTCTTTTACAATGACTAAAGAACTGGATGCAGTGGAGTTTTTTTTATCTCAAGATATATAAGTATTGTCATGTTGCATAACTTCTTTAAGATGTGACTTTAAATATGTTAAAACAATTCTTATTTTTTGAGATCAAATCTGAAATCAATGATTGTTAGGTAATTTTACTTATTTTATCTTTATTTTGAAGAACAACAACTTCAATCTTGTTAGAATGTAATAACTTCACTTTTTTATTTAAAAAAGACATACATGTGACAATTGGTGATTCTATTTGGTAATTCACAGTGTTTTCCATTTTTGCATTATTCTGACATTTATAAATTGACTTGATCTTTTTTTTTAAAGCAAATTTTACTTGAATCATTCTTTGCGTAGAGAATGAGTTAGATTGTGCTCGTAGCATTTAACCATATAGCGTGCGGCACTTTAGCTTAAGATAAGAAGTTTATATCATCAAAATAAATGAAAGATATTGGATATATAAGTAAGCAAATCTTACAAACTAGTGAAATATTTTAAAGTCGTGCGGACTTAGGCCCAGAGTGGACAATATCACTAATAGGCTGGACCATTTTAAATGGTATTAGAATCACTTCTATGCCAACCTTGTGATGCAGGCCACAGTTCAACTGAGTTTAATTAGGCAAATTTCAGTAAAGCGAGACAAACTTCACTGTTGAGTGGAGGTCTTACCAACTAGTGATACGTTTTAAAATTGTACGCACTCAAGCTTAAAACGGACAATATCACTTGCAGGGTGGCCGTTACATGGAGAGTGAGCGTGGGTTTTGGATTGTATAAATATTGCAAACTTGAACTTTCTTTGAGAACCATGGATACGATAGATAGAGATGGCAATGGGGCAGGGGATGCGGGGTGGGGTGGATTTAAGGCTATGCAGGGCGAGGAGGGTTTAAGGTTGTACAGAGCGGGTGAGTTTAAGGTTGTACGGGGCGGGTGAGATGCGGGGCGGATTGAAGTAAGTTTTTTAAAAATTAATGTGGGTCGGGTTGCGGGTATATATGATTTTATGTGGGTTTAAATTTAATTTTAATTTTTTACATGTTATAAGAGTGATAGAGCATTAATTTATTAAGATAATTTCTTTAAAGCTACTAAAATATTCAAGATAGTAAAAGAAAATGGTTCAATAAAAAAATGGTTTAATAAAAAATAAGATGAAATATCGATTCATGAATACTATTCATACAGAGCTGTGAAGTAATGATTTTTATTATTATTATTGATTTTGTTCTAAAGAATAGAGAAATG
Organism: Solanum chiquidenum; assembly: GCA_029582725.1. NCBI lineage: Eukaryota > Viridiplantae > Streptophyta > Magnoliopsida > Solanales > Solanaceae > Solanum > Solanum chiquidenum. Next base: position 8,985 of record JAJOOS010014815.1, on the reverse strand, counting down.
AAAGATAAAGTTTAATTCAAACAAATGAAGAGAGCTTAAAGGTGAAAAATTAGTTTACTCACTTAATTGAACAACTGAAATTAAAATCTAAGAAAAATAATATTTTGGTATATAGCGTCAAATTTCATTCCTACTCTTTTTGATATAATTTTTGTATAACTGTCTTGTATATTGAAACAAATAAAAATGCATTAAATCTTCCCGATCATTATGTTTTAAATTTCAATATTTAACTTACAATTAATTTTAATTTTTTCATCAAAAGTCTTCATATAATTACTAGAAAATAATTGTAATTTGCTTTTAGCAAAAGTCTTCTTATAACCATTAGAAAAATATTATTATATATGTAGTACAATTAATATTTAGAAAAGTTCTTTATTTAATTATAAAGTCATAACATTGCAATAATTTTAAGTTTTTAATTATACGATAGTAACTTAGTTTGGTATTTTAGAACTTTGAACTGAATTATTTAAAAGTTATTATCCATCAAAAAAGATTTTTAAGAAGAGGAACCAATGTATCGTATTGCAACAAATGTCCATCATTTTATTAAGTTGAAGGAATCTTTCTCATTATATAATAACATATAATTATTTTTTACATTGAATAATTATGAATTATATAAATAAATAAATATATATATATATATAAAAATTAAAAAAAAAACATCTTAATAATCGATCAAATAGTTTATAGAACTTCCCCTTTTGTTGTTTGACACAATATCAATAGTTGCATGAACTTTTTGATCATTTCTGAAAGAAATGATCAAAAAGTTCATGCAACTATTGATACTATGTCGAACGATAAATGAGATAACTTTTCTATTTAATAGGACATATTTTCAAGTTCATGAGTTTCTTTTGCTCATCATAAGTTGAGCAAATATCCAATTTCTGTTGCAAGTGTGTCAATATGAAATTCGACACTAGAAATGTTATATAGTCAAATTTTGATTTTGGTCATTTTAGGAGGAGAAGATATGACAAAAAGTAGAGCAACTTAATAAGATCAGAGGCCTAAAGTCAATTTTTTTTTTTTAAATCTCAATTAAACTTTTATTTTTTTAATTTTTCTAGATGTGAAGTCATTAATTACTATTTTATAGTCAATTTATTTTGAAAAACTTTTTCTTAAAGGTAACTACTAAAAGAATTGTTGACATTATTTTATAGCAATACATGTAATTGAAAATAAATCAAAAAAATTGGTATGATTGTGTATTTACATCAAATTATTATCTTTCACTTATATTATTTCTCTTTATATTTTAAAATTCAAAAATAAATTTAAATCATCAATATCAAAATAATTATTCCACATTTTATGTGACACTTGTTTTTTAGTCTGTCTTAAAAAGAATATTACTATATTCTAATTATAAATAATTTAACTTTAACGTTCACTTTTATCCTTAATAAAATGATTTTAAAATATCGAGATAATATCCAAGATAGTCACTAACTTTGAATAGTTCACTTAAAAAATCACTTAACTTAGATTTGTTCACTTAGAAAATCACTCAACATTGTTTAATAGGAGTAACTCAAAAGTCATTCAACTATTGATATTTCACGTAGAAAGTCACACAATCAATTTGAATAATTTTTTTCATTAAATTCTATTGAAATCTAATTTTTATATATTTTTTAAAAATAATAAAATATCTATTTTAATTATCTTATCAATCCCGCTTTAATTATTAATTACATTTTTAAAAAAAACTTAAATGACAAAAAGAATTCCTTTTTCCGTTTTAGCAATTGTCTAACTGAAACTAAATATGCTGAAATATGATTATAATTTTTTTAAAAAGGTTGAAATCGAGAAGTAATCCAATGCACAGCAGCAATCTTAACTTTTTTTAAAAAAAAAATAGTTCATAACAAAAAATGCATTTCAATGAAATTTAATAAAATAATTAAAACGAGCAACTTATTATTTTTTTAAAAAATAAGTGTAAAACAGTAACTGTATCTCAATAAAAATCTAATTAAAAAATTTATTTAAATTAGTTGGGTGACTTTCTACGTTTACAATAATTGAGTGACTTTCTAAGTGAAATAATAATAGCTAAATGACTTTTGAGTTATAAAATAAAGTTGAGTGATTTTCTAAGTAAACTACTTTAAATTGAGTAACTTTCTAAGTAAACTATTCAAAGTTTAGTTACCATCTGAAATAAAGAGAAGACATAAAGTCACCACTGAAGTTGTCGCGAATTTTTAAAAAGACACCTTAACTTTGCAATTGTCCTATTACCCCACTAAACAATTTTGAACAGATATTATTATATCATTTGTCAATCAGCCCCAGATTTTAAGAAGCATGTGTATTCACACACCAATCATTACATGACACGTGTTAATTTAATAAAAAATGTATTTTTTTATTTCTCTCTCGCTTACTTTTTGACTTATTTTAATTTTGATTTCACCTTAAATTTTACTTCATCTTCCACCCTCCACTTTCAAGTGATTCATCCCTCCATTTTCTTTCTTTTTCTTCACCTCCTACCCTCACTCTACCCCCACGTTAAGTTGAACCTCTCTCCCATTTTTTTTTCTTTTCTTTTTCTTTTTCTTTTTTTTCTCAAGTCAAATTTTTTATTTCTGTGATTTTTTTTATATAAAAAAAAATTCATACTATTTTTTAGACTTTATTGAATTATTGATAACACAATTAATTAGTTTTCTAAGAAAATTTAAATTTTTGAAGGTATCATCATTACTCATTTTCATATAACTTCAAAATTAGAAATGATAATTTTTTAAAAATCAATGAATTCCCCGAAAATTGAAAGAACTAAATTGAAATCGGATAAAAAAGTATATGATACCTCCTAATTATCTTAAAATCTAATAGGTTTATCAAATTATTCGAAATGTAAGAATATATTTAGATTAAATTTTTAAAATTAAAGAGAGTAAAACTAATAATAGTAAAAAAAAAAAGGAGGTGAAGTTATGGTAAAAATGACAGACATTGAAAGCTTCAATAGGGATGACAATGAATTTTTGAAGAAGAAAGAAAGAGAAAAAAGTTAAAATAATAAGATAAATAAAAAAATATATTTTATAATAAAATACTTGTAAAAATAAAATTATATTAGTTATTTTAGGTTGTTCACTCTCTATGAGAGAGTGCACACTCTCAATGGTAGGTAGACAAAAAATAATGTAATAATATTAGTTCAAGATTATTTAGTGGGGTAATAAAATGCCCTCATAATTAAGGTATCTTTTTAAAAATTCAAGACAAATTCATATGTCACTTTATGTCTTTTCTCTCTAAAATATTATCTCCATAAATAACTAAGAATTATTCTAAATCACAAGTGTCAAAACTTTTTCATATCAAGTCAAACTATGTCACCGAACTAGGTATAATCCAGTTAGGATAACCTTTGGACTAAGCTATTTACACTACATAATAACAAGGGGATACACACGACGGCAAAGGCAACACGTTAGCATGTAGCTGCTGAGTCATGCAGTTTCCCAAATCAGCTATCTTTTTTCACCACGTCGCCTGTCAAAATTGCTCACATTGAACCACTTGTCAATTCTCAAGAAATAGTTATCACAATGTTACTCTAAATTCTTTAGTATAAAAGACTCATTTTTCTTGTTACCAACTCATCATCATCACAATTACTTCATCAATTATATATAAAACTACAAGAGAATTATAATTTTTGTTTTGTTATCAACAATGGCTTCAGAGCAAGCAAGAAGAGAGAATGTTACTGATGAAAGGAAACTCCAACTTGAGAAAGATAGAGTTCACAAAATGGCTAGTCATTTTGAGTCTCTAGCTGATAAAGTTCATGAGGATACAACAACTTCTACTCCTGATGTTGTTCATGTTCAGACTACTGTTACTAGTAGTGTTCCTGATCAGGAACATCAAACGGAGAAGCAACGATCATCTGATATAATCGATAAAACTCAAGAGAGGAAGCAACAAGTGTTTCAAGAGAAACCAGGAGGTGTTAAATTTGGAGTTCAGGGACAAGAACACGAAGATTCGGACATAAACAGAGGAAAACAGAGCAAAGGTGGTGCTGAAGAGACGAAAGGTGGTCCGTCGTTGGAGGAAATTTCTCAGTACAGAGCAACGGCACAGCAGAATTCGATGAACGTGATAAGGGCAGCCGAAGAGCGGTTTGAAAAAGCTAAGGAAATGGGTGGTTCTACATTGCAGAATGTTAAAGAATCTGCAACTCATGGACTTGGTGCTACCGGTACTTATGCAACAGAAAAGGGTGCACAAGCTAAAGACACCATTACTCAAGGCCTGCAAAAGGGAACTCAATATGTTGCTGAAAAAGCTGTAGCTGCTAAAGACGTCGCTCTCGAAAAAAGCCAACAAGCTTATGCTGCAACTAAGGATACCCTTTCGGGTGCCGGACGAACTGCAGCTGAATCAGCACAAGAAGCTAAAGATTACACTATGGAAAAAAGAGGGGATACCAAAGATTACACAATGCAAAAAACAGGGGAAGCTAAAGATTATGTAGCCAAAAAAACAGGGGATACAAAAGACTACACTTCACAAAAAACAGGGGAGGCCAAAGATTATGTTGCTCAAAAAACAGGGGAAATTCAAGAACAGAGCAAAGGTGCAGCAAGTTATGTAGGAGAAAAGGTAGCTCAAGTTAAAGATGCTACATTAGAAACAGGGAAAGGCGCGGTAGGATACGCAGGGAAAGTAGCTGAAACAGTGAAGGACAAAGCGGTTGTAGCTGGATGGGGAGCTGCACATTTTACTGCTGAAAAAGCTGCAGATGCAACTAAAGCTATTGCTGGTGTTACTTCTACTGTTGCAGGGTACGCTGGAGGAACGACAGTGGCCGCGAAGGATTTGGTGGTTGATGCTGGAAAGAAAACAGTGGGATATGCAGAGGATACGTTGGCTGCTGCGAAGGATTATGTAGTTTCAGCTGAGGAAAGTGCAGCAGAGTATGCAGCTAGGAAAAAGGCGGAAGCAGAGAGAGAATTAGAAGCTAAGAAATTACAAGAAGACACCAAGGTAAACAAACGGTAATTGGGTTTTTCCTTAAGTAATTAGTGTTGATTAATGGTTCATTTTGATTATAGTTTTTGCATTATGAATCTTGTAATGTATTTTAAACAGGGAGAAAAGGTTGATGAAAAAGAGCGCAGATTCAAACCAAAGGAGAAAACAGAAGAATCCTACTTCGAGGAAGGAGGAGTCGGAAAAGAAAGCAAGCCGGTGGAAGGTGCAGCGGTGGTGTTGCAAGCCATTGGCGAAACTATAGTTGAGATTGGGAAAACAACTACTGAACTTGTTGCAGGTCGCGGTGGAGATGAACCAGTTGTGGGAATTGAGAAAGAGTCTACTACCACAATGAAGAAAACTTGAGATCATTTCGTTTTGATTTGGTTTTCGGTCAGTTTTCGAGTTGGTTTTGTTTCTCTGGACTATTGAATAGTAATAAATCGCGTAGACTTGTGTACTATGTATGTTCTCATGTTAATGACTCACATTTAGCCTTATTATAAGGCGACTCCTTATGAACAACAATTACCAAGCATTGGGAGTTGATATTTGTTTACAATGGGGATGGGATATTGATGGTTGTCCACAAAATTTAAAATCTAAACTAGCTCACCTATAAAATAGGTGCAAATTTAAAGTCGCTTTACTCTTTAGAACTATCTTCGGTTAGTGTTTTTTCACAACAACAATTCCTGCCTCGAAATATTGATAGATATATGAAGTCCATTAGTGTTATTAAATGACGGTAAAACTCTAAATGTTCATTTTTATTTGTCATTTTACATATTTTGAAAGTCAATAATATAATTAATTTTTAATGTTTAATTAGATTATATTAATTTTATATTTTAAACAAAAAAATTTAGATGATGAAAAACTACATCAGTCAAAAATTTTAAAAAGGAAATTATGACAATTAAAAATATACGGAGGTACTAATAATTAGTGTTGAACTCTAGTTTAACATAGTGCAAGACATATTGAGGGAGATATCATTAAACTTTAAAAATACTTGATCAACATATCGATAACATATCGATATAGAAGCAACGCACAAGACAAGCTGGCGTAGCGCATGGCTAATTCACCATACATGCACACTATCTTGCACAAATATTAGACATATTTTCGATTCTCGAAAAATTATATTATATATTTGTATTTTGAGAAATTCTTAGGTTCTTGAATTATTAAGGAAAATGTAAATAATTTGTGCGTTGAACATAGTATTTTACGATAAACTTTTTTGGCAGTATTTCACAAAATAAAATAGAAATATTTTTAACCCAAAATAATGTATAAAATAAGTTATAATTCAGTTCATATCCAGATAGACTCTAAGTTTTTGTGATCTTAAATTAAAATCATATACATCTACTAGTTTTTTTGGTCTTAAGTAAATCGTATGAGATATTGAAATTAAAGAATTGTCAAACTAGAAACATATATTTTTTAAAAATAAAGGGAAAAAGGACAAATATACCTTCAAACTTTCGAAAATGGTATGTCAATACCCTTCGTCATACTTTTCGTTCATCAAAACCCTTGTCGTCCAATAATCAGTACATATTTACTCCTCCCACTAACGGATCACTGATTGTGTACACGTGTCACAATCCTATGCCACAACGCGATTGACCAATTTTTTTACCCAAATTTTAAAAACCCACCCATAACCCAATTAACCCACCTGATTTACCCACAAATAAACTATTTAAAATCCCAAAGAAAAATCCTAAAGTTTATTTATTTATGTTAAACTTTACATGCGTTTTAAAAATATGATTATAATAAGAATTTTATTGTAATACTCCTATTTATTAATGGATTGTTTTTGTAAAACTTATTTTTTGAAATTATTTTTCAACAACTTAACATACTAATCACTTTCCCTTAATAATGTGGATCCCACATTGTTCATTATTCTTTTCTGTAATTCTTCTTCTCTAATTCTTCTGTTGATTTCTTCCACTGTTCCTCTGGTTCTTGCAATGAAGAAAAAAATGGGAATTTCATGGAGTAAAAGGCATCAAAATCATCACCTCCACCACCCTCCTCCTCCGATGTTGTCGCCGTTGTCTTCTTCTATTGCTCCGCCTTTCCTTCCCTTCCCCCACCACCTCCCCACCAAACCTACTCCTTACCTGCAACTTCTACAACACCTCCCCCTTCCCGAAACCCTTATCCTTTGCTAACTTCTCCTCCCCCACCCAACTATCTGCCTCCTTCCAATTCGAATTACCATTTTAAATTCAGTCAGTCTAGTTATGGTACTAGATATGTAATCTATCAAAATCAGTATCCTCCCTATTATCATCCTCACGGTAATAACGGATGGGGTAGGTATCAGCCTCCGCCGCCACCTCCACTGCCCGTTGTCGGCGGTGCCATATGTGGATTATCTAAATGCGATGAAGATTAAAAATAATATTAATGCTCATAAGGATACTATCAGGGTCTTGATGAAATCAATAAGGATTTTCATTTTTCTTTAGGATTTTAGAGAGTTTATTTGTGGGTAATTGGGTGGGTTAAATGGGTTATGGGTAGATTTTGAAATTTGGGTTAAAAAATTGGTCGACTTGGGTTGTGGCGTAGGATTGCGCCACGTGTACACAATAAGTGCTCCATTAGTGGGAGGGGTAAATGTGTACTGATTATTGGACGGCAAGGGCTTTGATGAACGAAAAGTATGACGAAGGATATTGACATATCATTTTCGAAAGTTCGGGGGTATATTTGTCCTTAAATAAATTGAAACGTTGGAGTAATACTTATCTTTGACTCTTGTTTTGCTGAATACCCTAATTACTTGCCCAATTTTTCTTTTTTAGTTGTCCGTAATTACTTGTCCATTTTGATAAATCAAGAAAAGACAAAATATTTTTACCTATTATATCCTCAATTAATTACTTTGAAAAAGATAGAACTTCTTGAAAATCTTAAGTTTTTAATCCATCAACTTTATAATTAATAGGGGTAAAATGGTAAACTCGCTATGTCAATAATTGTTTTTTTAATAGATGTGTCAATTCAAAAGTGGACAAGTAATTAGAACAGATGAGTAATTAAGACTTTTTTTTAATGATTATTTGTAGAGAAACAAGTCGATAAAAAGGAAGAGAGACAAATCATCTACTAAGCACGATATTAACACGTAATCACAATTAGTCATTTTGTCTGGCAGATACTAAAGGACAAAACATTTAAAGTACTTGAAAATAAATAATGGAGTATTGCTTTAATCCTGTGACGATGTATACTTTTAGCACGGGGGTTTAGGTAAGATTATGGAATATTTTTTAGGGTTTTTGGTGCCTAATATTTAATTATTGTGAAAATATTAGTTTAATCTATCATTGAGTACTAGGGCAACGTATTAAATGAAACCTAGTGATATGTTAAACTTCATTTGGTGTCACTATCATAGGATCTTTGTATCCATTCTTGATTTTATCCACAAATTAAATTTGTCGTACAATGTGCTATGTTTATGGCAAGACCCACTTCCTACTACTTTTTTTGTTAAAAGAAAAAAAAAAGTGAAGCTTGTAAGTTGCAACTCTACTTGCATGGCTTAAGATAAGGTTACTCTCTATTTCTATTTATATGTCGATTTATTCATGTATATAGAAGAAGAATCGAAAAGGGAGCGGATGGTTCATGTAGGCTGTAGCAGTGGAAGAGTCAGTCGCCTTTTATGCAGTTTGAACTTTCAAGATTAAATCGTAGCCAAAGTCCTTTTTTGGGTTTAGAAAGATTGGTTTGAAAGGATCAGTACAATTATAGATTTTACGTCTTTTAAGAAACTAAATAAGTTTATCATAGTGCCCTTATTTAGTGATTTTTTGGAGTAAAATTTTTAATAAATGAATATAAATTATATTATTTTGATTAATTAAATTAACCAATGAACATGAATTAATCATTTAGTTTTTCTATGTTGGTCAAATT
>JAJOOS010014814.1:0-10688 GCA_029582725.1 Solanum chiquidenum | reverse complement strand
TATAAACCATCTAATAGTATTAACATAATATATTCATATTACATTGACTTTATGTGTTGTTGGAGATATATAGTAGGGAAAGAATAAAAATTGTAGTTCCAACCTAGTCATCGTACTTAGCAAGAACGTTGGTGAAGATTGAAAGAACTTTTATTTTTATTTTTTAAATAAAGCTCTAATAATAATATTCTATCATTTTTTAAACATATTTTAAAAAACTACTATTTAAATATATTCTTAATAATATTTATTTGACGTTCATAATTTAGTACTCATTAATTGATAAAAATAAACATGTAACACTCATATCAAGAAATTAATAATTAGTGCAAGAGAAAGTAAATAAAAAACTAAAAGTTAATCATGAAAAGGAGTCAATTTGAATTAACAAAAAATAGTAAATAAATAAGAATGAATGGAGAAAAATAAAATTAAGTCCTTTACATACTAATGAAAAAGACAAAAAAAAAGAACTAAAAATTAATCATGAAAATGAGTCAATTTGAATTAATAAAGAATAGTAAATAAATAAGAATGGGGAAAAAATAATTAAGCCTAGCATACTAATGAAAAAGACAAAAAAAGAAAAGTAAAGAAGAAAAGGAGCAAGCAAAAAAATAAGGGTTGTAGAAAAAGACAAAAAAGAAAAGAAAAGAAAAGAAGAACTAAAAATTAATCATGAAAATGAGTCTATTTGAATTAGTGCAAAGGCTTAAGGTCAAAAATACTATTTCTACTTCTGAATTTGTATTTTGGTTGGTTTCCTTTTGTCCTGTTTTTCCTATAGCAAAAAAATAAGTGTTGGCAGTGAGGTTCGAATCCGTGTTGGCTGTGTGGCAAATCAACTCCTTCACCAATTGAGTTGTTCCACATTTCAGTCACTGGGTGGCAAAAGTAATATATGTTGAATTATTATGCATATATACATAGATAAACGACGTTTTTTCTGAGATCACTGGGTGTCGTGGCATCCCCACATGTCCACGTAGATTCGCCCCTGATTAGAATTTGTTCTAATATAGCCTTATATGATTCACTTTGAATAAATGGCATAGTATGACAACCTATAGACTAAATTGGCAAAAGATAAGCCCATTTTTAATTTATTGGCAAAAAAAGGACTTTTATTTATTTATTTGGCATTCAATAGTTATTTTGCTTTTCTTTTCTTAAAAAATATATTTTTGTTCCCTTTATTTTTCTCTAAACACGTTTGATTGCTCTCTTTTTTTTCTTGAAAAGGTAAAATTTAATGTTTTATTATTTCTTTTTTATCTCTCCTTTTTGTTTGTCAACCATTTTAAAATAGACTTCTTCTCTTTTTTGTCTCCTTTATTTATTTTTTTCTAGAATTTTTTTTATACGTATATTTATTTTTCTCCCAAATTTTCTATTATTCTCCTTAATTCACTTTGTTTATGAAAATCAGATATAACAATATGTTTATTCATGGATACTTCTAATAATAATTTTTTATATATAATTTTGTTCTTGTCCAATTAATTGTTGAATTGAAGTTTTTTCAATTTTGTTTTTGTGAAAATTTAGGTTACTAATCCTTTTTTTTTAATTCTAAAATCTTTTTCATATATATTTGTTGCTCTTCTAATTTTTTCTTATTCTACTTAATTTACTTTGTTTATGCAAATCAGATGTATGTTTATCCATTGGTCCTCCCAAAATCTTCTTTTAATATATAATTATGTAGTGTTTTTTCCCACTTAATTTTGAAATTTCGTGATTTGTGAAATTAAAATTTTTTAAACTTTGTTTGGACAAAAATTTAGGTTATAGTATTTGGAATTTTTGTTTTCAATTTCATGGGTAATAAATGTTCTCATAAGATCCTAGTAAAAAATTAGAAGGTTGATTTTGATAATACAAACCAATGTATATCAATAAATGTCAATCTCAATTTGAATAAATGTATACAAATTTATTAGGTGAATACAGACCGATAAATACATAGATGAATACGAACCAATGTATACATAGTGCAGTTATCATATACACAACAAAAATCACATGTACAATTTATGAATAAAATTTAATTTGTACATTTATCATATTAACTTCATTCTTGTATTCATTATAGTTATAGCCTATAATTGTTGGTAATATTCTTATGTATACATTATAAGTTTATGTATACATGCTACAATTATTGTATACATCAATAAAATTTACACGCCTATTTTTATGAATGATTGTTTGTGTATATATATAGATTTTTTTATGTATACATTATGTAATTGCAACTTCAATTATTGTATAATTTCTGTATACGTGTTATTACAGTTTCTAATAAAAAACATTGCCTCTTATATTATTTGATTAATTATTATCAATTATTTGATAATTAATACACGTTAATTGAGCACTAATAATATATTTTTTTACCTTAAAAGTAGTCGCCGTCTTTTGATAAGTTAATTAAAGAATTAAAACAAATCCTTCCTTAAAAGTTGATATAACCTTTTTTTAATGGGTTAATTAATTTTTTTTTTCATTTCTTAAAAGTAGGCAACCGTTTTTTAATAAACTAATTACTATTGGTTGGTAAAAAAATAAATTATAAAATTACAATCAAATATATATTTATGTTGTTGTAAACTGTGTTTAATATTATTATTTTTGAAAAAACAGAGTGATAATAAAGTTGAGTTTGAGAATTTAAAGAAACCGAAAAGCTAACTTCCTTAATTATAGGAGTTAAAAATAAGAAAGAAAAAATAATTCATATCTCCTCAATTAATGATGGTTGGTTGCACATGGTTAAAAAAAACTATAAAAAGTCGTTATATTCCTTTTAGGCTATTATGTGCTTCTTTTTTTTGGGACTATTAATTGCTATTTAGTATTGAGCTATATGTTGCGAATTATATATAGTAATTGTATGTCTGTGTCAATTCCTCATCCCATCCTTTTTAAATAAAATTTCTTTTTAAAAAATCATACTTCACCCTCCTCCTCAAAAAAAACCACCCACTCATCCCCTCCCCTCCCAAAAAAAATATTGATATTATTTTATTTTAAAAAAAATAAAAATTCTACCCCATTCTATTTAACCTTCCGCTCCAATTTTATTTTTTTAATATTTTTTTCATTTTGTTTTAGATATATACGTACATATATTTTTTAATATCTATACGTATTTAATAAATTTATTAATATAAATACACTATTCAAATAAAATCTGTTAAGTTCAATCAAATCAACATATAGGCTACTAGCTCCGCCCCTGCCCATCAATTATGCTTTCCAAAGAGCTTTATAATTCCTAACATACTTAATTTATCCATGGTCATGAGGTTGCAGTCTGAATGTTCAAATACTTCATCCGCTTTCTTCATTTTCAATCTTTGTATTAGCTCATGGAGTCACTAATTGAAATATTATAATTATTCATTATACAATAATTAACAACACGTCAACACCAATACAATCTTTTGAAACAAAAATAATGTATAGTAGCGGTTTACGGAATATTTTGAACTTTAACGGGAGTAACGGTGTGAAAACAAAATTGCTACGCCAGTAGCGATTTTACCCCATTGGTAAAAAAATAAATTAATGTGCTCTTTTGAAATTTTTGTCAAATTTTTTTTCCTTTTAAGCTTCGGACTCATATAAACCATTTGTACTCTATTTTTGAAGGTGTGAAATATGGTCTATATTTGAACTTTATGCAGATTTATTAGGAACCTTCATGGAAGTTGTGTTTCGCCAATAAGAAGGTTCTGCCATTTTTTTAGGTAAGATATTGAGTATGCACATTTCTATTATTTTTTTTAAAAAAAAATTATATGGAAGAGTCGGTTATCGCTTTCAATTTGACGTGTAGGATCTATTATAATTTATATGGGATGGGAATTGGGATGTATGTAATGTTATTTACTCCATAGAGGAGTCGGCTATCGCTTTCCATTCGATATGTATGATCTATTATATGGAATGCAGAGGTATAGCTACATCATAGTCAGAAAATTATATTGTATATATAAGTAAAATGATATACTAAATGGTTAATAACTTATTTTGAACATCTTTGATGTAACAAGGTGATGTAACCTAATGATTTGAGGTGCGCAATTTACAAATTCGAATTTCACTAACATTTTTAAGCCTTTCTTTCTTCTTCACATTTAAAAAGAGTAGAATTTTTTGACATCCTGCATAAAATTTCCGGCTCCGATGTTATAGAAGAGCCAGTTATTGCTTTCAATTTGACATGTAGGATTTATTATATGGAATGTAAGTCATGTTATATACTCCATAGAAGAGTCGGCTATTGCTTTCAATTTGACAAGGTAGCATTTATTATATGGAATGTATGTCATGTTATATACTCCATAGAAGAGTCGGCTATCGCTTTCGATTTAACATCTAGGATTAGGGGTGTTAATAAATGGGTGGGTTGAGTTGAAATTAGAGATATTAGAAGAGTAAATTTTAGGTTTAGCAAACATAAAATCATATTTGTATGTTATAACTTTAGTTTGATTAATTGCGCTGCATAGCAAATTTTATGTTTGCTATGGAGCTACAGATTTGTATAAATAGTAGGTAGGCATTCGTTTGTATAAAAGCGCAGCGATTGTATATGTATATCGGTTAGATAATTATATATATGTAACTACTATGTATATGTATCAATGATTGTGTTTGCATATCTGCATAAAAATTTGAATTTGTATACAATTAAATCGAAATAAAACATTTGTATATCAAATCTCTCTCTCGCTTTATACAACACAAATTATACATTGTAATTTGTATAATTTGTGTTTGTATAAAGCGAGAAAGAGAGAAAGGCAAAAGAGAAATGGTATGAGAAGATCGGTATTTGTATAATTATAAGTGTATAAGACGAAAATATATGTATTTATATTTGTATATACAATTTTCTCTCGCTTTATACAAACACAAACGCAATTTATACATTTGTGTTTGTATAAAGTGAGAGAGGCGAGGGAGAGTGCCGAGCGAGATTCTCTGGGGAGAGAGACGAATGACAAATGTTTGCTACGGATTACAATTAAATAAAACTGTGGTTATAACATTTACTTTAAATTAATAGTTTGCTATTTTATATATGTGTTGAAATAGAAATTTGGTTGGGTCTTGACCCGCCCAAGTTTACTTTGGACTTAAATGAGCTAAAAATTGGGTTGGGTCATGACCCACCCAATTTGACCCGTTTAATCTTAATAATTTTAACGTATTGTTATTTAACTTTTGTTACCACAATTTGAATTTCAACTCAATAATTTTTTTTAAAAATGTTACAAATGGATAGATAAATCATAAAAGAAATAAAATAGATTGTAATTCATACCTTCAATATAGGAACATACATTACATCAATGCAAATAAAGAGTTTTAAAACGAATTGAAATTAAAGATTATATTGAGCTCAATTGAAGATTCACGTAAAATAAGTTAAGGTTTGAATGAATTGAGATTGAACTCAATTTAAATTATTTTGAGTCCAACCCTTAAAATTCTAAACGGTTGAGCGGGTTAGAGCTCATTTCTACACCCCTATCTAGGATACATACACACAATGCTATCCACTTTGCTTTTAGACTGATACTGGATTTTGTACTAATATGGGCTTAATATATACCTATTATTTTGGGGAAATGATTCAAAGGCCTTATTAGGCAAATTATTTACTCAAAAAAATTAGACCCAATTTAATATATTTATCCTAACTGGACTCGCAGTTCAAACTATTTACCCGACTATCCCACATTTTATTCACTGATTCATTGTTTCTTCATCTTGGATACTATCAGAGTATATATATACTTTGATGTATCAAGCAGTAAACGCGCATTAGTAATTAAAAACAGGGGTATGAAATTAAGGGGATAACCGCTTGTAAATTATTTTTCTTTTTGGGGTATAAGTGTTCTTTTTCATATTAGTTTTTGGTTTAAATTTATGTGACACAAATAACTTTAGAGGGTCAGTCAAATTTTTAATATGTTTTTTTATAGATATTTTAAGTTATTAATTAGGGTGATTTATAATATTTTTTACATAATTTTTAAATAATATATGATATTTCTTCAGTCTCACTTTATGTGACACTGATAGAATTCAAGAGTCAATCTTTTATGTCTTCTAAAAATTTTAGTTGTTAATTATTTTAATTTATAATACTTTTTAAGTCATTTTCAAATAATATATGTTACTTACTCTATCCAAATTTATGTGATAGGATTTCGAAGATCATGCAAATTTTCTGTATGTTTTATAAATATGTCAAATTATTAATTATTGTGATTTATAATACCTTCTATGTTATTTTCGAATAATATATGTCACTCTCCTAATTTATGTGGTATTGATAGATTTTCGAGAATCATTTTAATTTTTAATGTCATTTAAAATTTTAATTGTTTATTATTATGACTTATAATACTTTTTATACTATTTCAAATAATATGTATTACTTTTTCTCTCGATCTGGTACTAATAAAATTTCTAGAGTCAAACCGAATATAAATTTTTATGTCTTCTAAATAATTTAATTTGTTAATTATTATAAGCTTTAAATATATAATTTAATTAATTAATTAATTAAAATGAAGAAAACAATCTAAAATGATCAAAATTGCCCTCGGGAAGCTTCTCTGGGCGCTTCTAATAGATAGAGGAAGTAAATTTAACAATTTGAATTTTGAGTTGATATATACCGAAGAAATCTTTAACAATCATTAGCAATTTCTTTGATTTACGGTTGATTTTGTCAATTAGATTTTGTTGTTCTTAGAGAAATTAAATGGGTGGGTAAAATAAAATGAATTTGGATGGTGAAATAAAATGGATTTGGTGAAATAAATCGGATATGGTGAAATGAATTAGGTTGGAGTTCATGTAAGAATTGATATTACTGGGAGGGAGTGTGTTGAGATGTGCACATTTTGCATTTTGTTCATTGTCCATTTTCCTGTTATTCACTGTAGACTACAGTTAGTTATAACTGTTTTCAGCTGTAATTAGTTAGTAAAGCGATTATGTGTCAATAATAAGAATTAGTTAGTTGTGAGAATATTCTAGAATGAGAGATGTATGTATATAAGGGACAATCACGTGTAAAGTACTTTTTGACATAATAGAAATACTATCTTTTTCTTCTTCCTGATTTCTTCTTCTTCATAGATTCATCAATGTAGGATTGAGTTAACTAGAATTTTCACATGGTATCAAAGTAGTCGATACTGGTTGTGTAGAAGACAACAATGGCTGCTATCAAAATAGATCAGAATGATCCTTTGTACATAGGTCCATCAGATGCTTCAGGTGCAGGTGCAGTGTTGATTCCTATCAAATTGACTGGATCTAAGAATTATGGAATCTGTAGTCGATCGATGCGTATTGTTATTGGGAAAAAAGAAGTATGGTTTTGTTATGGGAGCTTGTAGTCGAACTTTGTATCCAGATGCATTACACAAGCAATGGGAGACTTGTAATGCTATAGTCCTCTCATGGTTAATGAGTACGGTCAGTGAAGAACTTCCAAGTGGCATTGTGTACGCCACAACTGCTTACAATGTCAAGAAAGACTTGAAAGAGCGATTCGACAAGGTCAATCGAATGAGAATTTATCAACTGCATAGGGAGATCCACACACTTTCACAAGGTATTGATTCTGTTTCTACTTACTTTACTAAATTGAAGAATTTGTGGGGAGAGTTTGATGCACTGGTTCCTTCACCAAGTTGTGCTTGCCCAAAATCAAAGAAATATACAAATCACTTGTATCAGATGCGCCTAGTTCAGTTTTTGAGTGATTTGAATGAGTCCTATGATCAGGCTCGTAGACAAATTCTACTGAAAGGTGTAACTCCTTCTATCAATCAGGCATCAATCAGGCATATGCCATGATCATAGATGATGAAATTCAACATTCAGCTTGTATAGCTGTTGCGTGTGAGAAACTTGATGCAACACCTTTTGCAATGTAAGTTAACAGAGGTCATGTGTTCAATACTGGAAATCAGAATTATAAAGGATGGAAGTGTGAGTATTGTCATTTTACTAGTCACACTAAGGAGAATTGTTACAAGTTGATTGGATATCCTGCTGACTGGAAACAAAGAAGAAAATTTGGTTATAACAATGGTAACTCAAGGGGACAACCTATGCATGACTTTGGAGGACAAAATAATCAAGGATTTGGAAATTTTGGTAGTAATAGAGGCAACACTGGGCAACTTTCAGCAAATATGACTGTTAGCTCTAGAGATCAGGTGGATCACACTAATACCAACAACCAAAAGGTGAACAATGCTTTTATGGTTAAGGCACATGGATTCACTGATGGAGAATATCAACAAATTATGGACATGCTATATAAAGACAACAAGGAGGTGAAGTAGGCTAATATGACAGCTAAGGCTTCTTGTTTCTCATCCAATGTTTCTTCACATACTTGGATAGTAGACTCTGGTTGTTCTCATCATATTACAGCTGATAGGAAGTTGTTAACCACCAGTAGATGTTTAGAAAAGTCTCAATGAGAGAGAGTAAATTTACCCACAGGAGCCAAGGCTGAAATATCACATATTGGAGAGACATGTATGTTTAATTCTAAAACTGTAAAGGATGTACCGGTTGTTCCTGACTTCAAGTTCAACTTATTGTCAGTGTCTAAAATAACCAAGGAACTCTCCTGCTTTGTTTCCTTTTACCCTGACTTCTGTGTGTTTCATGATCTTTACCATGGCAGGGTGAAGGAAATTGGTAGGGAGGAAGGAAGTTTATACTTTTTCAAAGGTGAATGTGGAGAAAAAAAACACAGTGGAAATCAAGAGCATCAGAGGATAGCAACAGGAGTATCAAAGCAGGATTGTGGTTTAGGGCATAGAAGACTTGGTCATCCTTCATCCCATACTTTGAAGTGTTTAGAGTTACTTCATAATAATAAAGATGCAGAATCTCTCAATAATTGTTCAGTTTGTCCATTAGCTAAACAGACTAAACTACCATTTTCTATTAGTGAGTCTAGATTTTCTATGTTTTTTTACATTATGCACATAGATATTTAGGGAACCTATAAGGTTCCCACCTTTACAAGAAATACTATTTTCTAACAATGGTTGATGATCATAGTAGATACTCTTGTATTCATTTACTTCAGCTTAAATTCGAAAAACTATTGTAACCATTGAAAGTTTTTTTCAAATGATTAAGACTCGGTTTGGTCTCACTATCAAAGCAATCAAGATTAACAATGACACATAATTTTTTAACTCTCAGTGCAGGAAATTATTCATGACCTTAGGAGTTACAAATCAGAGTAGTTTTCCTTATACACCACAACAAAATGGTGTTGTTGAAAGAAAATATAGACAGATCTTGAATATTGCCAGGGCCATCAGATTCCAATTCTCTATGCCATTGAGATTTTGGGATATCTGCATTAAGGCTGCAGTATATTCAATGAACATACTACCCTCTTCCATTATTAATAGCAAGAGTTCCTATGAAATGATATTTTCCAAACCTCCTAACCTGAGTCATTTAAGAGTGATAGGTTGCCTTTGTTATTCTTCAGTAATTCTCAGAGGTGACAAGTTCTCAGAAAGAGCCACACATGTTGTCTTGATGGGGTACTCAGACACACAGAAAGGCTACTTATTATTGAATCTACATACAAAGAAGTTGTTTGTTCATAGAGATGTCATTTTTCAAGAACACACATTTCCTTTTGCTTCATCACAGTCTCTTGCAGATGAGACAAGTGTAATACTTCCTACTTGTTATGATGAGTTGTTACCTAATGAAATCTCTCCTCCAGCTTCTTCAATTCATGTTGGTGATATTTCTAAAGGGAAAGTTATTCCACAAGCTACAGACTATCATGACTTGCACAGTTCTGACTCACATGTTCCTTTGATTGAAGAACCACATGACTTCCTTACTACTATTGTTTCTCTCAGGAAAACCACCAGATTAACTAGACAACCCATATGGATGAAAGACTACACAACTCCTGGAAAGGGTACATGCAGTAAGTATCCTTTTGTCAATCATCTTCCATGCAATAATGCTTCTCCACATTATCATAACTATCTGGCAAAATGATCTACCTTAGTTGAACCTCATACTTTCAAACAATATGTTAAAGATGATAGATGGATTCAAGCCATGAAGCTAGAAATACAAGCTCTTGAGGACAATAAACCTTGGCAAGTAGTTGACTTACCACAGGGCAAGAATACTGTAGGATCAAAATGGGTGTACAAAATAAAATACCATGCCAATGGTGAAGTGGAAAGGTTCAAGGCAAGACTAGTGGCTAAGGGGTATAGCCAACAAGAGGGCTTGGACTACAATGACACTTTTTCTCATTTTGCAAAGATGGTCACTGTTAGATGTGTCATTACCTTAGCTGCTTCTAAGAGTTGGTGTTTATACCAAATAGATGTGCATAATGCTTTTCTACAAGGAGATTTAAAGGAAGAGGTCTACATGGAGATGCCTTAGGGGTTCAGAAGTTCAGGTCCAACCAAAGTCTGCAAACTGATTGTCACGACCCAAGCCTAGGGCCTAGACGTGACCGGCGAATGGGGAACCCGAAGGAACCCCAAACAAGCCTCATAGCGTATCATAACACATCCTTGGTCGCGGAAGCAAATAAAATGACCATAAGCGATAAGCATAATCAAGGG
>JAJOOS010014813.1:0-16135 GCA_029582725.1 Solanum chiquidenum | reverse complement strand
TCCTAATAAAAATTTCAATTTCCCCTTTGACTGTGTAATTGGGGCAGAATTTTTGAGAGGGTCTCAAAAATTCCATCAGAAGGACATTTTCTTGCAAATCACAATACTGGGGCAGAATTTTGAGAGGAACTCAAAATTCCTTAAAAATCATTTCTTCCCAAATATCAGTAACTGGGGCAGAATTTTTGAGAGGGTCTAAAAAATTCCTTCAAACGAGCATTTTCTGCACGAATCAAGACTGGGGCAGAATTTTTTTTGAGAGGATCTCAAAAATTTACAGCAATCAAGCTACAATCTTCAACAAGGATCAGAATAACAGAGTTGCTACTGAGTCAGATGTTGTAAAGTCTCAAACTATGCCATGGTCAAAGATTCAACAATACTTTTCACAAGTCAATATTTTCAAAAACTTTTTCAAAAACTCTCTCTCCTTCTATTTTATTCTTCAAAGCAAGTGCCCGGAAAGGTATGGAAGGCAAGTCAAAGGGAGCACACCGGTCGGAGCAGATCAACCGCCCCCAGTTTTAAACTAACTATTTTTCTTTGAGTGCAGAGAAGAAAGGTACACATATAAGAAGCAACTCCAACATCGCTCGAAGAATCAACATGCCACTATTCTGAACCCGATCGATCGATAATCAATGGTTTTCATCCTTAACTGGATCAAGCTCTATGCTCCGAATTCGCCAGTCAAATGGCATACTATCCTTCTGATGGGATGAAGGACCAAGTTATTTTGAGCCCGACAATCGCCAACAAATGGCACACTATCCTTTCAACAAGACAAATGACCAAACTATTGAGCCCAAGTCACCAGTCAAATGACATGCTATCTTTTCGATAGGACGAAGCATCACGCTACTATATATTGAGCCCGACAACCGCCATTCAACTACACCTACTCCTTACAATAGGACGAAGGGTCAAAGCTACAATATTCCGAACTCAAAATTCGTCAACAAATAACACTCAATCCTTCCAAAAGGCGAAGGTCTATTCCCTTAAACAACTATCACTTGAGCCCGAGGCTACATTATGCCCGAGAATCGTATTGTGCCCGATATTTCATGAGCCCGAAGATTGCATTGTGCCCGATATTGCGTGTGCCCGAGATTGCATTGTGCCCGATATTGCATGTGCCCGAGATTGCATTGTGCCCGATATTGCATGTGCCCGAAGATTGCATTGTGCCCGATATTGCATGTGCCCGAGAATCGCATTGTGCCCGATATTGGATGTGCCCGAAGATTGCATTGTGCCCGACATTGCATGAGCCCGAGAATTGCACTGTGCCCGATATTGCATGAGCCCGAAGATTGCATTATGCCCGATATTGCATGTGTCCGAGATTGCATTGTGCCCGAGATTGCATGTGCCCAAGATTGCATGAGCCCGAGAATTGCATTGTGCCCGATATTGCATGTGCCCGAGGATTGCATTGTGCCCAATATTGCACGTGCCCGAGAATCGCATTGTGCCCGATATTGCATGTGCCCGAAGATTGCATTGTGCTCGATATTGCATGTGCCCGAGAATTGTATTGTGCCCAAAGATGGCATGTGCCCGAATAAATTCAAATCAAGTCGCAAGTATCAACAGATGCCCGAATTACAGATACACTTTCTTTACTCATTACTTATGTTCCTAAGGCATCATGGTCTAAAGGCGTCATTCTCATGGCCTACGGATATCATATCATGGCCTAAGGATTTAATTTCTGTTTATCATGATCCAAAGGTGTCATAGTCTAAAGGCATCATTTTTCATTGCCCGCAGACAACATTTGCATGACCTGAGGATATTATTTTCGCTTATCATGGCCCTAGACATAATAGCCTAAGACATCATTTTTCATAGTCTTAAGGCAAACATCATGGTCGATATGAGAAATTGCATCATGTTTACTTTTACCGTTGTTTGAAATATTTACTCTAATCATGTTACAAGCAACAGATTTGCAGAGACTAACATTTTACAGATAAGACATCTCCCTCTCGGCTATGATTATCGTGCTTACATCTACGACAACAGAAGCCCTATCAAACTCTTTGTTACTCGTATCACCATTTTTCATTTAACCCTTGGCTACTCATATTACTCCTTCTCATCAGTTACTTTATCCTTAAACCGGAAATCTATCTGTTATGCCTTTCTCGCTACTCTAAGCCTATTCATTCAAGCAAATATCGTTCTCATTCGAATACAATACCGTTTTTTCAAATTTTAGGAGTTTCGTTTGCTCCTGAATCCAAAACTACACACGACCTGATTCTCGTATAATCAGAGATATGTAGGCGGCTTAATACCAAAGTCTCGGTCGTACCCTTTTTCAACTCTACATCATTTCAATTGATCCCGCTGACATCTTTCGTCGGTCGGACAAAATCGGCTACTAAGTCAACGTTGGTTGCCCGACAATTCATCCTTCATTCCCAAGCAACCAAGGGGCAGCTGTTGACACCCAATTTTGACCGACCTTTAGCAATTTTAGGAATGCTATTCGATTAAATACGTATTTCTTGAAAATATTTTGAGTTTAAAATTTTAATCGATTTTGTCTAAAAATTATATATTTTAGTATTCATGCTTTATAAAATTATCGTAAATACTATTAAGATATTTATAAAATTATTAGTAAAACTCAAAATAATTATTTTATTCAAATGTTTCAAAATTTAAGTGATTTTAATTTTAATATTTTGTAGTATTTTAATTGGATAGCATTCCTTCAAATTTGCTCAAAATTGTTTAAATTGTAGCCCATTTTATTCTAATTCATGCCAATTCTAGCCTATTCAATTTCATTTTTTATTTTTCAACTAGCCACTTCTCATTTCAATTGTAGCCTTTGTTGTTTTCAATTTTAGTCTCTTCTTATTCCAAATTCAGACCCATCCATTTTAATCTCGTCCGTCCATCTTTAAATTAAATCCTAGATCAAATCCTAGCCGCTTATCTAATTTTAATCCTACGGTTGAGATCGATTCCTATAACTCTTTCCTATTTTAATCTAACGTAACCAAACCCTATGATTTTTCTCATTTCTTTTCTTCTGCCTCTTCTCAAAAGAGCAGCCGCCTCCTCTTCTCTTCTCCTACCTTCTTCTCCATCTTCTCTTTCTCGTTTTCCTCCTTTCCGGCGAGAAACATCAGCGAACGCCGGCGAGAACCGGAAGCAGCAGCGAAAGCTCGCTGCTCTCTCTCCTTCAACTGCTCCGTCCAGCGAGCTCCGATGACAGCAGCAGCTCCAGCTGGACAGAAACCAGCAGCCAGGCGCAGCCTCCGGCGAGAAAACAGCAGTAGCTGCACAGAGACAGCAGCTGCCGGCGTGAACGGCACAGCCAGCGTGACGGCTGCCAGGTGAGCGTAGCAGCAAGCTCCACCGGTGGAAACAGCAGCTCCAGCCGACGGGAACAGCCAGCAGCCAGGCAACCTCCGGTCAGCGAACTCCGGTAAATTGCGCCCCGACCAGCAGCTATAAGAACAAGTGAAATAGGCTAAAACTCCTGTAAATTTTCCGAATCTATCTAAAGATCTGTCCAGGTACATCCCTTTAAATGTCCATTTTCGTGTTCTGTTAGTCATGCATAAGGTAAAACTTGGTAAATCTTTGATTACCGCTCACTTGTTCATATCCTTTTCTATCAATTTTAAGAACTTTGTTATCAATTTGCTTAAGAATGATTCTTGTTATTCTCATACTGACTGATCATTGCCCTCTATTCATGGTTGGTGGTGGTTCGTTATAAATCTCTTTCCGATAATCAATTATGCTTATTATTTAAATCATGGTAAATTAATTGGTTAATTGATATGCTTGATTTCGGAAATTAGTTGAAGTAACTAGCTGATTATTGGAAAGTGGCTTAATTATGCTTAAATTGATTTGATTTGCTAGTGTCTTTATGGTAAGTCTTTGAATTAACAGGTAAAGCGTGTGATATTATTGTGTTACTAATTTATATGATGCGGATTTACAGGTCATTTCTAATTAATTTTCCTTAATTAAAAATGGACAGCTTTCATGCTTTATATATTTGGTAAAATATATATATATATATATTTTGAAATCTGATTTAGCTCCTTTGAAATAAGGAAAATATTATTAATTGATCCCCTTATTCCTTTTCCTTATTTTTGACCGTGCAGTTCTTTTACAATAAGGAAAATCAATGTTTAATTATTTTATTTCCTTTTCCTTATTTGTTCATCTTTTAGTGATCTATTCTTGGTATTTTGTTGACCGAGTCGGGCCTTAATATTGTGTTGATTTTATCCATTATTTTGGTAATCAAAATATCAATTTGTGACTTTTGGACTGATTTAGCTCCTCTTTCGAATAAGGAAAATATTTAATTGATTCATTAAATATGCTCTTTCTTTAAACCGTGCCCTTCTTCCACGATATAAATTAGACTCCTCCCCTCACTATAGAGACGGTCTACACACTCAGACATACAAACTTGGTCCATACTTGAATACTATAAAAAATATTGCTCTCTACTCTGAAAAAAGAATTAAGTTTTTCGATTAAAAGCTTCATAGTTCCTCTCTATTTTTGTTGTTTTGCTGTGTTCGTGTCGGTTATTGGACTAAGTGTGGGTCTTCATTGCTGTTAAATATTTTTGCTTTAACTGGTTAGTTGTTCTTCCATTAGTTTAATTTCATCCTGCATTATTATTTTGGATATTATTGTGTGTTTGAATGAATAAAAGGAAGCATCCGAGTTAGCTTTCGTTCTTCCCTCTCTCTATGTGTGATAATATGTCTATAGTTATTCTTTATTGGATTTCTTATGTGTCTTACTTATAGATGTGAAAGTAATTTGTTGTTGTGAATATTTGATGTTGCGATTATTTTGTCATTATACCTATGTGTTCCATTATCCCTTCTAGCAGGTTTTGAACTTAGAGTTCAAGATGTTGAAGAGTCGCCTAGAAGAATTTCGGATGAAGCTATTACATTTAAGTTTATTTGAATATTGTATATTTTAGTCATTTGTTCTTTTGTTTTGGTTTGTAATATCGTGTATAACGCTAACTCTACTCTATATGAATGAAATACTTGGGGAATCGTCTAAGGGGGGAAGGGGAATTACGTGCTCTTTGTTTTACTTATTTATTTTAGTTTAATACGTGTGTTTGTTAAAATCTGTCTATGTTGCTCAAATAATAAATTAGGCAGGCATATAGGAATATCTTAATAATTGGCTTAAAATCAACCTTTGTTTATAACTTTATCTGATTAATCGATCTTCCATGAACATATGTTTAAATTTGCCGATCTTGAACTTATAGAATCTTGTCTCACACTCTAATATTGTTAGAGTTCAGAAATTGATTATTAATAAAAGTTAGACATAATGCCTATAGGTTTTTCTGAATAGTATTATAATTTTCAGCACGTTCTATTTAGAAATCATAACCAAAAGGTTTATTTTTTTTGCTTTGCATATTATTCGGGGTTTAGAAAATCATGCCTATAGGTTTCTGAATATTATTATATCTTTATATGGAAAGCATGTACATAGGTTTGATAATAATTTCAGCATGTTCATTTAGATATCATGTCTATAGGCTTTAACTAAATAAAAGCAACTTGCTAAAATCGTAATTTCCAGCATGTTAAATAATTGAAATAAATCTATGCACATCTTCTGCCTAAAATAATTTATGCAATACATTTATTTTCTGACACTGAAAATAAGATAATAAATTGCCCAGCATTCTAATATTGTCTTAAATAAAATTTGCTCTTGTCCAATTTTCATGATGAAATTATTTTCTGCACTTAAACACTCTTCTGCTACTTAAAATCAATCCATTCTACATGAATACTTGTTCTGTCACTTAAATTAATTTTCTGCATGTTTTAAATCTGCTACTGCTTTAAATATTTCTGCACATATGTTCCTAATTAAACTAATATATCCTGATAAAATCGGCTACTGATTAATTTTCTGTATCTAATAAACTGATTGCCCCTTAAAATAATTTTCACATAATAGTCTAATCTGCTACTGCATTAACATGCTATTTTCTGCATAGTCTGTCACTTTATATTTGCTATCTTAATAAAATTCTGCCCAAAGTATTTTAGTTTCTGCATTATGAATAGTTGTCTTGCCACTTTAGTCAACCAATAAATAAGTTCTCCATGCTTTATTAATAAAATAAATAAATTCTGCATTGTGTCATAGCCCTCTGTCCTTGTTAAATTATTTATTATTATTATGAAGTTTGTTTGTATTTTGTATGCATACACTTAAGCATGAGACCTTTCACCTCACTTGTGTTTTGCTAGCATGTTAATCACCTAATCTAGAGGCCAACATGAGATTTACATGCTAAATGTTCGTCCAAATTTTTTGACTTGGTGTCTAGGTGGGCCTATTATATTTTATTTTTGTCTAAATCCATCCTAATAGTAGTCCAATGCCTCTTGGACCTTAAGCGGGGACGCTAGGCACCTTTTAGAGATGAAAAGCATGTGGTGGTGGGGTAGAGGTAGTTTAGGCCCTATTGATATGATGACATCGACTCAGGCTTAAAGCGACAAACCTTGGTTTGTCTGTCCCTACACGAAAGCCTATCGAAAATAAAGAAAAGTCGAGTGCTGATCCTAAAGTCCTTCAGAGTCTCCCTTCCCTTTTTGCCCCTTTTTATTTGTTTATAATTATAATTATTTGGGGTAGTTTAAAAAAAAAAATTGTTTGCTTATGTACTTGTGTAATTTCTGTCTCCTTGCTTATCTCTTTATTAGCTGTTTAATATTTATCATGTTATCATTTAGTCTTGCATGCCTAACTAATTAATTAAAATAATTAAAGTGCCCTTAATTGTTTGATATTATGTTATCACTTAGATTACATTATTTAATTAATTAAATAAATAAATGAAGTAATCTTAATTGTATTATGTTATCACCTAGTTTTTGCATGCTTAATTAATTTAAATAAATAAATTGATCTTAATTGCTTAATGTTAGTTATCACCTAGCAAGCATGCTTAATAAATAACCAAATAAATGAAGTGACCTTATTTGTTATTTGTAACCTCCACATATTGCATGAGATACGGCCGGGACCCACATTTGTGGACCTCGAGGGATGCCCAACACCTTCCCCTCGAGGTAACTTGAACCCTTACCCTGATCTCTGGCTTATTGACCTTTAGTTAAATTTAACTAGGTTAGATAGGTGCCCTAACGCGCCTTAATTCGTTAGGTGGCGACTCCTCAATCCAAACCAAAATCCCCCTAAAGAGAGTTGATAGGTCGAAGGTCCGTTTTTCGCGAGAAAAATGGGGTGCGACAGAATGGCGACTCCGCTGGGGATATTAGGTTCTAACCATTACGTGTTTCATGGTTTACTTGATTATTTCATTGTTTGTTTGGTTTTTAGCATGTTAGGTTGCCTTTAGTTTTCCTTGTTTGTTTGGCTTTTAGCATGTTAAGTTGCCTTTAGTTTCATTGTTTATTTCTTTTTCCTTATTTATTGTCTGTTTTTCATGTTCCACCCCTTTCCCTCTTCCTTATTTGTTTATTTTCATGTTTCACCCTTTCCCTTTTCCCTTTATGTGATTACTTTCATGCTTAATCTCATACCTCTTTCCTTATTTATTGGATTGCTTACATGTTTATATGATTATTTTTGTTTATTTATATATTTATTTATTTACTGCTTTCCTTAAAATTGTCTATATGTTAGCTCTTTCAACCTAAATGCTAAATGTTACCGCTTTGATAAACTGACATTCCGCTCATACTTCCCCAATTGGGACCCTCTTCCTTTTTTTTTTATTTTGTTACCGTGATGTTGTGCCTTTGCACCTCTCACAACTACTCTATTTCTCTTCAAATACCCTTTATAGAGAGTCGGCATATGCGTGGACGGAACGGATAGGTTTACTACCGGAAAACCACGAGCCTTCTCGCATAGAATCCCGTTCAAGTCCGTGTCAAGCCAACTCTTAAAAAAGTTTACTTAGGTCATACATGTTGCATAAACCCTAGGTGGTTTGACCCTTGGTGTCAATCTACATAATTAGTAGCCACCTTATCGTCTAAACGGCCCCAACACCCTTTAGACAAATTGCATATTTATGTGTCAATGTGGTCATAATAATTAAATCAAGCCAATTTTGTCAACATGGAGTTAAGATTTTGTTTGTTGTTTGTTTGCAGAATCATGGCCTATCCTCATTTTTCCAACACGCAAATGGTGGTCAAAGTGAATCCTACCCTGAAGGTCTGGTGGAAGGATATTGAGAGGAATCGAGAGTTAGAGGCAAACGAGCTACTAGGTGGCCTTACTACTTTAATCTCCGTCGAGTCAGATCGTCACTTGATCAAAGCATTGCTGAAATTTTGGGATTCCGAGAGGTTAGTGTTCAAATTTAGGGACTTTGAACTAACCCCGACAATTGAAGAGATTGGTGGGTTTCTGGGTCTTCCTTACAAAGAGCGTGAAATGATTGTGCCACACAAGCCAACACCAAGGTCCTTTTTGAAGCAAATGGGCATGCGTCATAATCCGAGTTTACTTTTTCTAAAAGAGGGATGGATCTCTTTAGAGTTTCTATACTCACGTTTTGGAGACGAGGAAGGCCATGAAAACTTTCACAGAGAGCTCTCCTGCGAAATGGGAGAGATATAGTCTTAATGCTTTCGCTGTCGCACTGCTAGGCTCATTATTTTTTCCTAGGGAAGGAGGAAAAATACACGCTAGCCTAAGTTATGTGGTCCGTATGATGGCTCGAGGTGGGAAGACCATAGTTCCCATGGTACTGGCAGAAATTATAAGGGCATTGACTAGGTGTACCAAAGGCAAAAGGTATTTCGAGGGGTGTAATTTTTTATTGCAACTTTGGGCTGCTGAGCATTTCTACCAAAGGGCTAATATGGTAGACATTATTAGAGGGAGTATGGGGAATAAAATCATCAATCATACCTCAAGGATGAAACATTTTGGTTCCCCTGTAGGAACGGAGGACTGGTTTGTGTACTTGAGAGAGCGTTCATCCATCAACATTCAATGGAAGTACTATTGGTTGAAGCCTCGTCGTGTTATCATAAGAGGTAATGAGCTCTACTTTATCGAGCTTATTGGATTAAATGGTGTGCAACCATACGTACCACTCCGAGTCCTCCGACAATTTGGACAAATCCAAATGATACCTCTGCGATCCCATATGGGCCACTATGGGTATGACTTTGGGCCAGAAATACCACAAGTGGGCACCATACTGCGAAGGTGGGAAAGAGCAATAACTATTGATGTTCAAGAGCATCGACCCTTCTGCACCCCTGAGTACTACGTCTGGCTTTTGGAGGAGCCTTTAGTTTATTTTCTAGTTTTGCTTTTGTCTGATGTAATAAATTGAAATATTCAATATATGAAAATCTTTTTTATTTCTCTAACTCTAAACTCCAATTGGTAAATAAGGCTTGAATTAATCATTGTGCATCACTTATATGTCGTCTTAGGCCTACCTCTGGCTCAACGAGGTCCTTTGCATCTAGGGCGTTTATTTCAAACAATGTGCTATTATTGTTCTTACTTGCTCTAATCTCCTAACAATGTTTTCTGTTGATTCCATTGTTTTTCCCATTCCTAAGGTTGATCTGTTCTTCATTCTGGCACATACACGATCAAAAGGGACCCCTCCTTCTCCTCCTCTTCAAAGAACAGACCACAGAGACAAGGGTAAAATGGTTGACAACAATAGCAGCAATGAAAGAGCAAAAAATTCTGAGGGAGAGAAACTTCCAAGTGACCTCGTCCTTAGACTTGAGCGCAAGATTTTAGAGTTGGAAGAAGAAGTAGCGCATATGCGTGATTTGGCCAAGTTGTCTATTTCTCTCGGAACCCAATTTGGCAAAAATATAGACAATCCTCCTCACTCCAACCAAACAACCATGCCAAACAATCCTCCAACCAATATATCCCGACCTGAACCCACTGATCCAAATGCCTTCCCACCACCTCAAGCCCAAAACACCCAAATCCCATTTTACCACTACTACCAACATACTAAGCCAACCTTTCCAGAACCAATTCCGAATGCGAACCCCTCATATACCCCTGGAAATAACAATCTCAACCCCATATATATGGAAACCGCTCCTATAACCCATAACTACCATGAATCAGAGTCCTCCCAAAAGGACATTCTGATAAAAACCCTGATCGAGAGATTAGATAGCTTGGCCAACAGGGTGCAACATGTGGAAGGAAGCAAGAGGTTGGGAGGACTGAGCTACGAGGATTTGTGTATGCACCCCGACGTAGAACTTCCTGAAGGATACAAGCTTCCAAAGTTTGAACTGTTTAATGGCATTGGAGATCCCAAAGCCCACCTGCGAATGTACTGTGACAAGCTTGTAGGAGTGGGGAGAGATGTGAAAATACTCATGAAATTGTTTATGAGGAGTCTCACTGGAGACGCTTTATCATGGTATATTGAACAGGACCCTCGGAAATGGGTTGAGTGGGTGGACATGGCAACAGACTTCATGAACAGGTTTGGATTTAATGTAGAAAATGCTCCTGACTGGTTCTACATCCAAAACTTGAGGAAAAATCCTACTGAATCCTTCAGAGATTACGCTAAAAGATGGAGGTCTGAGGCGGCCAGAGTGACCTCCCATGGAAGAATCTCAGATGAAAGACTACTTCATCCGTGCTCAAGAGCCACAATATTATGACAGGATGATGCTTGTAGCTGAGAAGAGTTTCACTGAAATTATCAAATTAGGCGAAAGAATTGAAGAAGGCATAAAAATGGGACTATCATCAACCTAGAGGCCCTACAAGCCACTAACAAAGCTCTACAATCCGGTGGAATGGCAGAAAATCAGAAGAAAGCAGGTTCGGTCATGATGGCTCAGGGAACCAAAACTCCTTATAAGAACCAAGCAACAACCCCACCTCCATCTCCATTCCTTCAGCTCCACCACCTATATCTCCCAATTCCATGCCAGTATATTACCAAAATGCTCCTCCTCAGTATCAGCAAGCCTCATATCCTGTCTATAATGCCCAGCCAACATACTTCCAAACTCCACCACCCACTCAAACACCAAACTACCGAAACATACCTCCATATGAAAGAAGACCTGCAAAAAACTATACCCCTCTGGCTGAGCCTATAGCCCAGCTTTATGAGAGACTGAAAGAGGCTGGCTATGTCACCCCAGTTCCTGCATTGCCCGTGGATGTCCGCGCAAAATGGTATGACTCTAACAAAGTTTGTGCCTACCATTCTGGGATGAAAGGTCACACTACCGAAGTTTGCAGAGCCCTGAAAGATAAAGTTCAAATGCTGATTGATACTAAGGCCATCCATCTTAAGGAACAAACACCAAATGTTGCAAACAACCCTCTGCCTAACCATCAGGTCAACATGGTAGAAGTTGATGATACCTCTGATTTGGAGAAATCCATTTGGGCCCTTGAGCCAGAAGAAGCAATGACTACTACTGCCCAGACTCCAATGGTAATACAAAGGTGTGCTCCGTTTGAGGTTGAGGTCGCCGTGCCCAAGCCCCCATTCAGCGTCCTCAGAGCTCCTCCTCCTCCCCAATTTGATACCCATGCTGTCCCATGGGATTATGGAAAAGGAAAAGCGAAAGTGGAAGAAGCAGACACTGCAGCAGGAGTAATTAGATCCGAAAGAATTTACACTTCTAAAAATTTGGTTCAGGGTAGCTCCAGCAAATCCAAAGCACCAATTGTAGAGCTTGAAGATCATGGTATATGGAAGAAGGTTCAAGCTAAAGAGTACTCTATTGTTGAGCAATTGAGTAAAACCCCGTCCCAAATATCAATCTTGTCATTGCTGCAATATTCCGAAACTCATCGAAATGCTCTATTGAAGGTCCTGGGAGAAGCCTATGTCCCATCTAGTATCACTCATGGAGAGGTAGCCCAAATGGTCAGCAGGTTTTTGAGGTATACCGAATATCTTTTCATGAAGATGAGTTGCTAGTTGAAGGAACAACCCACAATAAGGCTTTGTACATTTCAACTCAATATCAGGACAAGGTTATCACCAAAGCTTTGGTTGATTCAGGTTCTGGTTTGAATATTTGCCCTTTGAGCACGTTGACAAGGCTGGGAGTGGATAGTGTAAAGATCCAAACCTGGAAGATGAATGTAAGAGCTTTTGATGGCTCTCAGAGGGGTACTATTGGGGAAATAACTTTAGACATGCTCATTGGTCCTGCTACTTTCCCAATAGCTTTCCAGGTCTTGGACATTCCATCATCGTACAACCTATTGCTGGGTCGTCCTTGGATTCATATGGCTGGAGCGGTTCCCTCTACTCTTCATCAATGCTTGAAGTTTGAATGGGATCATGAAGAAGTTATAGTCCATGGAGAAAAGGGCCATCCTGTATATGCAATAGAAGGAAGGGGTCATATAGACGGTGAGATGTACCATACAATTGAGCTTGTTGGCAACATTGAACTGCAACCGTGGTTCAGTCAGAAGATCATAGATATGATGGCCTGGTTCGGTTTCGAGCTCGGGAAAGGTTTGGGAGTTAATTTACAAGGAATAGTTGAACCTATACAACCTGTTTGTCACTCAACTTTTGGTTTGGTATATAAATATACTACTGATGAGTGGCTTGATTGGCAACCACCTAGAGATGGGTACTACTATCCATTGAAGAAACCGATACCACCGTTGCACCAATCATACCGATCAGCAGGCCTCATGGGAGGTATCATTGATGAGATTCTGGAAGACATGAAGGGTTTGTCTCTGACCAAAGAGGAAGGAAAGGGTTGCAATGTCGTGATCAACGAGGAGGAGAAAGGGGACCCTAGAGAAAGCAATGAAGTGAAGATCAGCACCAGCATTTGGACTTCAACTCCATCCAGACCTCGTCGGGCATCTGGGTAGCTTTAGAAGAAGTTTTCTATCAATTTTTTAAAGTTTTCAATAAACAGTTTTAAATTCCAGTTCTTTGTTATTGTTTTCGAATGCTAGTTTTATGAAACTCTTTAGTTTTAATAAATAAAGTTATTTTCCTATCTATTTAATATCCTATATTTATTTGTGTGTTATTCTTTCTTCCAGCAAAATATGTTATAAAAATGTTGAATCTAAGACTATGGCATATGATGAGACTGCACATCTTAACATTAATGACTTAGAAGAAGTCGAGGAAAATGAGGTCCATGAAGAGCTAATCAGAAAGGTTGAGGAATTCGAAGAAAAGCCCAATCCAAACCTAGTGGAAATAGAGATGGTAAATCTGGGAAACTCAGAAGTGGCACAAGAGACCCGAGTAAGCATCCATATGATGAAGGATGAAAAGAAACAGTTTACTGAGTGTCTCATGGAGAATAAGGATATCTTCGTCTGGTCCTATGAAGACATGACAGGGCTAAGCACTTCAATCGTAGCTCATCGATTGCCCACTGATCCAGCCTGTCCTCCTGTGAAGCAAAAACTGAGAAAATACAAGCCTGAGTTGAGTTTGAAAATCAAAGAAGAAATATCAAAGCAATTAGTCGCTGGAATCCTTCAAGTAACGGAGTACCCAACCTGGCTTGCAAATGTCGTTCCAGTGCCCAAGAAAGATGGAAAGGTTAGAGTTTGTGTGGATTATCGGGATCTCAACAAAGCTAGTCTCAAGGATAATTTTCCATTGCCCAACATACACATCTTGATTGACAACTGTGCTAAGCATGAAACACAATCCTTCGTAGATTGCTTCGCTGGTTATCACCAAATTGAGATGCACAAGGACGAAGCTGAGAAAACTGCTTTCATCACACCATGGGGTGTCTATAACTACAAGGTAATGCCTTTTGGGTTAAAGAATGCTGGGGCTACATACATGAGGGAAATGACTACTTTGTTCCACGATATGATCCACAAAGAAATTGAAGTTTATGTGGATGATGTCATCATCAAATCAAAGAAAGGTTCCAATCATCTGGACGATCTGCGAAAGTTCTTTGCCAGGCTACGCAAGTATAACTTAAAGTTGAATCCTACAAAATGTGTCTTTGGGGTTCCTGCTGGAAAGCTTCTGGGTTTCATTGTCAACCGTCGGGGTATAGAATTGGATCCATCAAAAATCAAAGTCATTCGTGATCTACCTCCGCCGAAGAGTAAGAAGGAGGTAATGAGTTTCTTGGGACGACTCAATTACATCAGTCGTTTCATAGCCCAGTCTACTGTCATTTGTGAGCCTATTTTTAAGCTGTTGAGGAAGGATGCTGCGCTGAAATGGACAGACGAATGTCAACAAACATTTGACAAGATCAAAGATTATCTGTCCAATCCTCCTGTATTGGTCCCACCAGAATCTGGTAGACCATTGTTGTTACATATCAGTATTGGATAATGCTTTCAGCTGCATTTTGGGGCAACATGATGAGACTGGAAAGAAGGAGCAGGCGATATATTACATGAGCAAGAAGTTTACATCATATGAGGCTCGATACTCTCTATTGGAGTGTACGTGTTGCGCTTTAACTTGGGTCGCCCAGAAGCTGCGACACTACCTCTCCTCCCACACTACTTATCTAATTTCAAGGATAGACCCTCTGAAGTATATCTTTCAAAAGCCCATGCCTACAGGTAAATTGCCTAAATGGCAGATATTACTGAGCGAATTTGACATAGTGTATGTTACACAAAAGGCAGTGAAGGCACAGGCATTAGCAGATCATATAGCGGAGAACCCTGTTGATGATGATTACAGACCGTTGAAGACTTACTTCCCAGACAAAGAAGTAGCTTTCGTAGGGGAAGACATTGCCGAAGAATATGATGGTTGGAGGATGTTCTTTGATGGAGCTAAGAATTTGAGTGGATCCGGCATCGGAGTTGTTCTGATCTCACCAACTGGGCAACATTATTCGGTATCAGCCAAACTCAGGTTCCTTTGCTCAAACAATATGGCTGAATATGAATCCTGCATATTAGGGCTCCGACGCGCTATCGACTTGGATATCCAGGAAATTCTGATAATAGGAGATTCAGACCTATTGATTCATCAGGTTAGAGGTGAATGGGCTACCAAGAATCGGAAGTTGTTACCATACTTGGAGTGCGTGCATAGGTTGTGCAAAAGGTTCATCAAGGCAGAATTCAAGCATGTGCCAAGGATCCAGAATGAATTCGCAGATGCCTTAGCCACTTTGTCTTCCATGATTCAACATCCTGATCATAATTACATTGATCCTATTCACATCCATATATATAAGCAACCAGCATACTGTTTTAATGTTGAGGGAGAGCCTGATGGAAAGCCTTGGTACAATGACATACAAGAATATTTGAAGAACGGTGGATATACGGAAGATGCAACAAGTGTACAAAGGCGTACAATTCGGAGGTTAGCGAATCAATTTTTCCTAAGTGGAGAAATCCTTTATAGGAGGACTCCCGATTTGGGGTTGCTAAGGTGCGTCGAAGCTGGAGAAGCTAGCAGACTCATTGAAGATATACATGCAGGAACATGTGGTCCTCACATGAATGGTTTTACATTGACAAAGAAGATCCTCAGATCGGGATATTTCTGGTTAACTATGGAGACAGACTGTATTCGCTATGTTCAAAAATGTCACCAATGTCAGACTCATGCAGATATGATCCGAGTTCCTCACAACGAACTCCATGTCACTAGTTCACCTTGGCCCTTTGCAGCTTGGGGCATGGACGTCATTGGTCCAATCGAGCCAGCAGCATCCAACGGACATAGATTCATTCTGGTTGCAATCGACTACTTCACCAAATGGGTCGAAGCGACCTCCCATAAATCAGTGACAAAGAAGGTTGTGGATGACTTTGTCAAAAATAACATCATTTGTAGATTCGGAATTCCTGAGTCAATCGTTACTGATAATGGAACCAATCTAAATAGTGATTTGATGAGATCATTGTGTGAGAAATTCAAGATCAGTCAACGGAATTCTACAGCATATAGACCACAGATGAATGGAGTTGTTGAAGCTGCAAACAAGAACATCAAGAGGATATTGCGCAAAATGATCGACAATCACAAACAATGGCATGAAAAGCTACCTTTTGCATTGTTGGGATATCGTACCACCATCAGAACTTCTACTGGGGCTACGCCTTATTTTCTGGTATATGGTAATGAAGC
>JAJOOS010014811.1:0-13224 GCA_029582725.1 Solanum chiquidenum | reverse complement strand
GAGAATGTATTTATGAGTCTACACTAACACATAGATCCTTCATATCATGATGCATAATTCTTGAATTCATAATTCACATTCAACAGAGAGAGTTAAGAGTAGAGTTCAAGAAAGCCTTTGAATTCAATTGTGAATCCTTTGAGATCAACTTTTGATCTGAACAAAGTTTAGAGAAAGTAAGTAAGAGAATGAGAAGAGTCCTATACATGAGTTCCTTATTGATATTTTGACACTTGAGTCGAGTCGTTCATGCCCATAACTTCCGCATGAATTCCATAAATTGAGTATCATTGAGAGGAGTAGTATCTCCAAGTTCTAAGTCTTGAGTATTGAGTTCCTAATCCCCTTTGAGATTATATTTCTAATCATGGGAATATTAAATGTTACCCATGAAGTCTTTGAGTTGAATTGTTCATGCCCATAATTCCGCATAAACCCTATAAGTCCAGCAGTCTTGAGATGAGATGTATCTTTGAGTCCTTGAGTTGAGTAGTTCATTCTCATAATTCTGCATGAACCCTCTGAGTTGAGCATTCTTGAAATGTGTAGTATCATTGAAGTTCTTGAGTTCCAAGTATTGGGTTCTATCTATGGTTATTGAAAACCTTGCATTGAGTCGATCACGTCCATAATTTGGCATGAACCATATTTTAAGAAGTCTTTTGCAAACGTTTTAACTTTGTTTTAAGACTTGACCATTGAATTGAGAAAGAATAAAAGTGAAGTTCAGTTTCTTCAAAAGATTATATGGGAACTAAGTATTCCCAAAGAGAAAATGTTTTCACATTTAAACAAGAAAAAGGAAACCTTGATTTCCAAAAAGCCTTTGAGCTAGTTTTCAGAAAAGAGTAAATACTTTCACAATTAAGCGAGAGAGGAAACTTTGATTTCCAAGATAGCCTTTGAGCTAAGTTTTTGAGCAATTATCTCAAATCACAGAAAGAAGTATGTTTTTAAACATAAGAGCTAGTTTCATATTTTGGGAGTAGTATTGAGCACAAATATAGGGGAGAGTTCAGACAGCTCACAGCCCCCATAAACCATGTAGCCACCATGGGTAGAAACGGGTCATACTTTTTAGATGATTCCTTAGTGCTTTCTAGCATAGATTAGTGGATCCACTTAGTATCCAGGTTCTATACCCTTGGCAAGTTATAGAACGGCCCTGGCAACGTGCGGCAAAATGTTGTATCACCACTTAAGCTCTTAAGTGATGGTTGTCGGTTAGAGAAACTCCCACAAATATATTTGTATTTTTATATACACAGAGTTTACTTGTATTTTCATAAACAAATAGAGTTTATATTGTATCCTTTCACACAATCTAAGTATAATGTATTCTTAAATACATTGAGTTGATTTCTATTGTTTTAAAAGCTTTCCTTATATTGCATCTCTTATTGTTGCTTTATATTGAGTTTAGTATCTAGAGTTTGAGTACCAAGAGTTGAGTGTCTTATTATTGATTTGAGCCTTATTTCACTGAGTTGAATATTTTATCTTTGAGTTGAGTAGCTTATTCCTGAGTTGAGTTGAGTTGAGTGAGTTGAGAAGAGGTAAGTATGTTTCCTTTTTATCAAGTTCAAGCTTATGTTATGCTTTAGAATTCCCCTTACATGCTCGTACATTCCACGTACTAAGCCATTTGGACTGCATCCTTTCATGATGCAGATTCAGGTATTCAGGATCATCAACAGGAGTTTCGTTGATACCATAAGGAGTTCGAGTTAGCTATGGTGAGCCTCCTTGATTTTGGAGGATTTCATTTACTTTTCAGTTATATCAATTGGTAGGATGTTGTGGGTCTTGTCCCGACTTTCATATTTGTCATTTAGAGGTTTCATAGATAGACAGTAGAGTTTCAAAAGTCTGTTCATTTATTTTGTTAAATGTTTTAAAGACTTAAGTTCCCTATTTTGGGGTGAGTTAAATATATTATATTATTCAAAGTTTTTCTTTTGAGTTAAATCTTTATATTTAAGTTTCATGAATTTTATTCAGTTTTTAAGCTTTTGCATGCTTAAGTTAGTCTTCCGCTTGTAGTCAGCTAGGATGAGGATTCGCTTGGGGACCAGCAATGGTTCTTGAGTGCCGGCCACGTCTAGGGTGTAGACTCGAATCGTGACAAACTTGGTATCAGAGCACAGAGTTCAATAGTCTTAGGGTGTCTACGAAACCGTGTCAAGTAGGATCTTATTTATGGTTGTGAGGGCCCCACTTCTATAAATGAAGGACTACGGACATTTAAGAAAAGGTTCTCTTCTTTCATACTCTTAATCGTGCAATAGAGCTAAGTCATAGAGATTTATTCATACTCGTGTGTTTCTCAGATTCATTCGATTATCCATCAAACTAGAGGTGGTTGAAAAGTAAAGAGTAAAGATCCTTATGGATGAGTTGTTCTTAGCAAGAGTCTTGAGAAAGTCATGAGACTCCACAAGGGCTTGAGAGAATCCCAAGAGTAAGTTAAGTGTTCAATTTCATAGGAATGCACCCATAATTATATTAATCATTCGTTTGAGCTAAAATCGAGTTGTACTCTCTTCTCTAAGACTTGTTTCAGTTGAGATCCTTATGAGAAATCATGTTTAGAGCTTGGGTAGTATTTTCACCCAAAGAGGTAGCCTGAGTTACGAGATCATGAGCAGTAGTAGTGAAAGAGCCCAGAGTTAGAGGAAAGTATGCAGAGGTTTAGTAATCTTAGAAAGGGAGATAGTGATGAGTCAAGATATGCTATTATAGTCATGCACCAAGTAAGTTATTGATGAGGAGTTTTCCCTTATGGGTAGAGTAAGAGTTCTAGTGAAGATGAGATAGAGTATATATTTGTTAACCAGAATAGAGTTGGTGTCGATGTACCATCGTATTAGAAGAGACTAAATTCATGTGTTGAATAAGAGAGCAGGGTATTTATGAAGTGATAGATCTAAGCTAGGATTATGATTTGTTTGAGAGGGTCATGATGTTCAAAAGGTTATAGAACTGATCAAGTAATGAGGTATAGTTTAAGAGGCGAGCAATCATATCGATATTCGGGTTTAGTAATGAACATTAAGCTTGAATTTGAGATGTGTCATGATCCAAAGAATGGCAACATGAGAGTGATGATGTTAGTCCTGAGATTTAATCTGGTAGACTTGACATAGGGCAGGTGAGGAATTGAGATGTTTGATGCAATAAATATGAGCGGTACAAGTGAGAGACCCTAACCTTTAGATAAGGGCAGTGAATTATGGCTAAATCACAATAGTAACAAGAGCATTAAGAGGTGTGCCGAGATGGTATGTTACCATATGAGGTTTCAATTAAGTTATAATTTTCCATATGTGCCTAGATAGCATAATTGAGTTGTAAATGTGGAATAGGTCTATAGCTTTCAAGTGTCAGCTTTAGACCTAAGGGGGAGATGATAAGATGAGAAATCAAGTCAAGTGTTGAGAATTTATTAAGGAGCTAGTTAGTAGGAGTCCACGGAGTTGTTAGAATACTAAGCTTGAATGTGGTGTTGATAAACATGAGGTGGTTGTTGATATGAGCCAATGTGGTGGTAAAGAGTAATAATTTTGGGATGAGATTCCCTATAGAGAGGTATAGAACCCGAATATAAGGATTTGGGTTAATCTTGTATATAGTAAGAGAATACCATTAGACTCAGACCTTAGTAAGAACAACCCCATTCCATACCCAGTTCAGTCGTCATTCGAGGACGAATGATCCCAAAGGGGGAGATATTGTAATACCCCAGAAAAAATTTCAAACTGAGACTCGAACCACTCTTTGTTGTGAGTAGGATTTTACCGAGGAAATTAAAATTTCTTGAGTGTTAAGGTCACTAGATGTAGCACCTTGAGTTCCAAAAAGAAGTAAATTGGAAATAGCAAAATCTGAAATTTTGCAGTTAAGCTAAGTATGAGTTTTGCGTCGACTTCAAACGACCATAACTCTTATCTAAGGATGATTTAGGTGTGCTAATAGATACCGTAGGAAATATCTTTGAATTATCTTCCCAACGCCACCAATATTTCTCAGTTTCGAGTTCGTATGAGGGAGATATATCCATTCGAAATTGGATTGTCTAGACAAGAAAAGTCAAAACCGGATTTTAGAGGGGTATTTTGGTCTTTTCTTACCCAATCAGATTTTATTCATTTTTAGTAAGATTTTAAGGTTCTAATCCTATTAATTTCAGTTTCATAATCCTAATATACGCCTAGGGTTTTAGTTGACAGTTCAAGAAGAGAAAAGAGGAGAGGATCAAAGCGTTCGTCGAGAGTCTTGTGTTTTCTTGCGGATTTTAGTCATGGGTTTAATCCCTAAGAGGTATGTAAGCTTCCATAGTGTTGGGTTTGTTCACCCGCATGCCAAACATGTTATTTTCAGCGTAATTTCACTCTCAAAATTTGAAGCATTTAAGTTCTTGATAGGTGTTCTTGAAGTTCATTCAAAATCTTGTTTTGTTGGGGTTTTGATGATTTCTTGAGATGAAAGTGATTTTTTTGAGTGTTGTATTGAGTGGATTAGTGTGTACTTAGGTTGGGTGATTGAATCTACGGAAATTTTGATAAAAGAAATCGATTAAAAGCGATTTAGTATCAGAAAACAAGAGGCAACATTCGTTGAACTTGGCCTGGGGAGATGCTGAGGCGGCGCACCCCAGATGCACCCAAGGGGCTGGAGCGGCGCCCTGGAGTGCGCCCATAATAAGTCTCTGAAGTTAGGGGATGGTGCACCGCGCCAGGAACGCTCCAGGGTCGCCTGCCCCCACTCATTTTCTGTCGGTTGTCTCGTCTGAGCCCTTTTTAAGTGTGCATTCACTCCCTTTGATTCTAATCACTCTAAACTACTTCTAAACACTAAGAAATAATTCATAACATGAATCATAACCTTGAATTAATAATTCAAATTCAAGGTAAAGTTAAGAGTTAAGTTTTATGAGTTCTTCCGAACATTTTGAAAGAGTCCCATTGAGTCCTTTTGAGGAGTCTTCTACAGTTTCTAATAACTTGTTTCAAGACTAAAGTAAGTGAGCATGAGAGTGAGGAGAATGTATTTATGAGTCTACACTAACACATAGATCCTTCATATCATGATGCATAATTCTTGAATTCATAATTCACATTCAACAGAGAGAGTTAAGAGTAGAGTTCAAGAAAGCCTTTGAATTCAATTGTGAATCCTTTGAGATCAACTTTTGATCTGAACAAAGTTTAGAGAAAGTAAGTAAGAGAATGAGAAGAGTCCTATACATGAGTTCCTTATTGATATTTTGACACTTGAGTCGAGTCGTTCATGCCCATAACTTCCGCATGAATTCCATAAATTGAGTATCATTGAGAGGAGTAGTATCTCCAAGTTCTAAGTCTTGAGTATTGAGTTCCTAATCCCCTTTGATATTATATTTCTAATCATGGGAATATTAAATGTTACCCATGAAGTCTTTGAGTTGAATTGTTCATGCCCATAATTCCGCATGAACCCTATAAGTCCAGCAGTCTTGAGATGAGAAGTATCCTTGAGTCCTTGAGTTGAGTAGTTCATGCTCATAATTCTTCTTGAACCCTCTGAGTTGAGCATTTTTTAAATGAGTAGTATCATTGAAGTTCTTGAGTTCCAAGTATTGAGTTCTATCTATGGTTATTGAAAACCTTGCATTGAGTCATTCATGTCCATAATTCGGCATGATCCATATTTTAAGAAGTCTTTTACAAACGTTTTAACTTTGTTTTAAGACTTGAACATTGAGTTGAGTAAGAGTAAAACTGAAGTTCAGTTTCTTCTGAAGATTATATGGGAACTAAGTATTCCCAAAGAGAAAATGTTTTCACATTTAAACAAGAAAAGTAAACCTTGATTTCCAAAGAGCTTTTGAGCTAGTTTTCAGAAAAGAGTAAATGCTTTCACAATTAAGCGAGAGAGGAAACTTTGATTTCCAAGATAGCCTTTGAGCTAAGTTTTTGAGCAATTATCTCAAATCACAGAAAGAAATATGTTTTTAAACATAAGATCTAGTATCATATTTTGGGAGTAGTATTGAGCACAGATATAGGGGAGAGTTCAGACAGCTCACAGCCCCCATAAACCATGTAGCCACCATGGGTCGAAACGGGTCATACTTTTTAGATGATTCCTTAGTGCTTTTTAGCATAGACTAGTGGATCCACTTAGTAGTCAGGTTCTATACCCTTGGCAAGGCATAGGACGGCCCTGGCAACGTGCGGTAAAATGTTGTATCATGACTTAAACTCTTAAGTGATGGTTGTCGGTTAGAGAAACTCCCACAGATATATTTGTATTTTTATATACACAGAGTTTACTTGTATTTTCATATACAAACAGAGTTTATATTGTATCCTTGCATACAAACTGAGTATAATGTATTCTTAAATACATTGAGTTCCTTTCTATTATTTTAAAAGCTTTCCTTATATTGCATCTCTTATTGTTGCTTTATATTGAGTTGAGTATCCAGAGTTTGAATACATGTCACGACCATAGCATTGACTATCTTATACAGTTCATCCAAGAATTTTTGGGGATCCTCTCCCATCTTAGAGCCAAGGAAAACTGGAGGATTCATCCTCACAAAGTCTCTCAACCTTGAGGCCATGGTACTCTCATTAGCATTCACCTTAGGCCCCACATCTCGGTTAACTTGAGCCGTCATGGCTTGAGCTAGGGATAGAAAAGCCGACCCAATATCTTCATTGGTCATGGCCAGGGGATCCACCGAAACTTCATTCCCTTGATTGCCTAGAGGAATTTGGTCACCTTGAGGAACTTGGTCACCTTGAAGACTTTGGGGAGGAACTCCCTCATTCACAATCTCCTCTTCCATCCTTCTTGGGTTAGCCCTTGTATTCATATCCTATAAACACAAAAGAAGGGTTAGGAAAAGGACACTTATAGAGCTAAACTCTTAGGGAACAACTTCAAAAATATGAAAGAAGTGTAACTTTCTAACGTCCTATAGCCTCTTGTTCATAGATGTGGCGCGACTCACACCGATGAACAAGACTCTACTAGACGTGGCTTGTGAGACATCAACCCTAAAGATCATTTCCAA
Source organism: Solanum chiquidenum (assembly GCA_029582725.1). Lineage (NCBI taxonomy): Eukaryota > Viridiplantae > Streptophyta > Magnoliopsida > Solanales > Solanaceae > Solanum > Solanum chiquidenum. Next base: position 6,161 of record JAJOOS010014811.1, on the reverse strand, counting down.
AATCTTATGCTCTGTTACCAAGTTTGTCACGCCCCGAGTCTAGATCCCGGATGCGACAAGGCGTACTCGACCCCAAAGGGGTCTAATACATGCCTCTTAGCATTCATAACATTTGATATATGAAAATAGTGCGGAATTTAAAAACTTATTTAAATACAACAATTAAAAACTCATTTATAAAGCAGCGGATTACTAAAGTCTCACATGGCCATCTTAGACAAAACTTTAACAAGATAGGGTCACGGCCCTTTACAATCGAAGTCTTAACAATAGTCTCAAAACATGAAAGAACTAGAAACAATAAAAGTCTTTGTCCTCGATCTATGAGGACATACCAAAATATGTCTTGGAAGAACTTTATTCCAAGCTTCACTAGGGAGAATGAAATCAGAAAGTACACTTGTAGTAAAAACATAGAAAAAGAATGGGTTAGCACATAAAGTACTAAGTATGATGACCATGCAAAAACATGCTTAAAAGGGACATTTTGTTTGAAAGTCAAGCTTTTATGCCATTTTTGTAAAACTTCATGAACATTAAAAAAAAAGGCATAGTATAAGTCACAACCAACATACAAGTCGCATTTTCACATTTGAACAAAGTCACATATAAACCTTTACCTTCACCTTGAGCCTCCACCTCAAGTAACCCTCAAGCTATACCTTGTGCAATGTATGGGTAGCGTCCTATACCACCACCCACACTAAGGTACCACCTTAAGGTCACCAAAAGTGAACTTACCATTCATCCTTTCCACCTTTACACAATAAATCATTTAAGAGACATAAACATTACATGAGTCACATCATCACATTAAGACCAACATCTAAGACAACTCTAAGTCATACTTGTGCAATGTACAAGTAGCATCCCATACTACTACTTACACTAAATACTCCTTTGAAGCCACCCTAGACAAGGCACATTCATATACAATAAGTCATGACAAGGAAGTAACTCATAATACAATCCAAGTATAGCATGCATCTTTACATTTAAGCATATAAGCATTTAAGAGTCAACATTCTTCAGTAACTTCATTTAGGACACATTCATTCATTAGCCATTAAGGCTTAGGAACTCACTATGACCCTCTCAAAGCCTACTCGTCCAATGCATGGATGGCCTCCCATACTACCACCCACACTTCATAGAACTCCTCAAGAAACCATAATACACATCTCACATGATGGGAATAAGCGTTTAACTGACATAGACCATGCAAGCTAGACATGGAATCCGGTGTCGTGTAACCCCACACCATAGAAGGTGGTCAACTTGCCTAAGGAAGACCGGTAACATTAGCTTGGATTGAATTGAATCCACTGGCTAATATCCTATGTGGGCACATGGTTATGGTATAGGAAGATGTTCATTGGAACCCTAGCCTAAAGTTGGGAGAGTTTCCATCTTACCATATCCACTCGGTGCTTAGCCTACATTCCCATAGAGTATTTCAATCACATTACAACATTGTACTTAAGAGGGCCACCAACATTAGGCCTACCAACCCAAAGCACATACACATGAAAGGTCACCACCATTAGGTCTACCGATTCAAGGTATATTAAGGATAGATCATTGATCTTCCTAGAAAGAGCCACCAACGTTAGGTCTACCATCTCTAGGTTCATCATCTCACACAAGAAGGGCCAACACCATTAGGTCTACCGTTTCAAGGTTTAACATCACATTAGAACCTAGACTTCTCATGAAAGGCCACCACCCTTAGGTCTACCAATCCAAGGTTTAGCCTAGAATACTTTATCATTCATTCATGAAGAGGCTACCAACATTAGGTCTACCAATTCGAGACATTAAGACATTAAGTCAAGATACATTCATTATTATAAGAAAAGGATGCCTAAGCCTACCAATTCATGAGATCACATTCAACATAGCTTTCATTTATCAAGAAGAGGGAACCTAAGTCTACCAATCCAAGATACAACATTACATTATAGAAATCCTTCACATTCTATCGTCAACATTCATGAGTGTTAATTGAGAATATACCATCAACAACAACACATTTACATTCTGTACAAGATCATCATTCTATCATTGAAATCACAAGTATATACTTCACATTATACATAGTAAGTAAACACTTCCACCTTTCAAGTGGATCAACATCTCTAGCACAATTCTAATTCAACATGTAATTAGGTCACCACTTAGTCTTCCAAGGTCATGATCAAAAGTCACCCACACACCAATAATTTACTACAATTAAGGCAGGTATAATGATACAATTCAACAATCTAAATCAATTTAGGCATAATCCATCAACATTCATTCACGATCAACAAACCCACTTCATAAAGGAACAATTTAGGAATTGAGAGAAATCATGGGTTCATAGAGTATTTTCATCATAAATCATCAATTAAACACTAATACAATCATAATTTGTCATTATAAACCATTTGAAAACGTTTGATGAGAGAACCCATGAGATTGAGTAAAACCTTAGGTATTTCATGAACTTGGAAACTTTGAAAACTTCTTTGAAATTGACTCTAGGGTGAAAGCTAACCCTAGATGAAGGATCACCATACCTTAATAGATGAATTCCACGAAAATCCACTCAATTAGCCTTCCTCTTCAAGCCCTAAGTCTTCTTCTTCTCTTTGTCTTCAATGGAGTTTTAGAGAGAAGATATTTGGAGAGGGAAGGGTTTTGATTTGGGGAATTTGAATAATGAAATCTAAAATAGGGTTTTAATGCTTTAATACTCTTAAAATATATTCATAAACCCAAAATAACCGTCTATACACTTAAAACAATTAATTAACTAATTACCAAAAGACCCCTACACTTGGCCGAGCCAAACCAAAACCTGCAGGTGTGGACCACGGACCCAATCCACGGATAGTAGATGGGTCCACGAACCGTCCTGTCTGTCCGTGGTTCGTGGCTGGGGCTTGGTCTTCAAGGCTGCTACAGGTTTCGACCTACGGAGGCCATCCACGGACAGTGGATGGACCTACGGGGAGTGAACCCCATCCGTAGGTCACCACATTTTGGCAACTCTTTTGGTTTCTAGGGGTCTTGGGGGTTAGGCTTAGGGTCCTCCTCAAGGACCCCTAGGGTGGTCCATGGGGAGTCGTACCTTGACGTTTAACTCCTAAACCCCTCAACCATGACTCGGGACAACATCAAACACCCTCAAACCTCACACCAAACTCAAACACACACACATTAGGCTCTAGTTTCACTTATTTGTTTTTAGGGTCGTTACAGTACCAAGAGTCGAGTGTCTTATTATTAAGTTGAGCCTTATTTCACTGAGTTGAATATTTTATCTTTGAGTTGAGTATCTTATTCCTGAGTTGAGTTGAGTTGAGTTGAGTTGAGAGAGTTGAGAAGAGGTAAGTATCTTTCCTTTTTATCAAGTTCAAGCTTATGTTATGCTTTAGAATTCCCCTTACATGCTCGTACATTCCACGTACTGAGCCATTTGGCATGCATCCTTTCATGATGCAGATTCAGGTATTCGGGATCATCAACAGGAGTTTCGTTGATACCACAAGGAGTTCGAGTTAGCTATGGTGAGCCTCCGTGATTTCGAAGGATTTCATTTACTTTTCAGTTATATCAGTTGTAAGGATGTCATGGGTCTTGTTCCTACTTCCATCTTTGGCATTTAGAGGCTTCATAGATAGACAGTAGAGTTTCAGAAGCATGTTCATTTATTTTGGTAAATATTTTAAAGACTTAAGTTGCCTATTTTGGGGTGAGTTAAATATATTATATTATTCAGAGTTTTTTTTTTTTTTAGTTAAAGCTTTGTAATTAAGTATCATGAATTTTATTCAGTTTTTAAGTTTTTGCATGCTTAAGTTAGTCTTCCGTTTGTAGTCAGCCAAGATGAGGGTTCGCTTGGGGACCAGCAATGGCTCTTAAGTGTCGGCTACGTCCAGGGTGTAGACTCGGGTCGTGACATGTGTTCTGGACAAAAATGGGTTTTAGGGAGGGATGGGTTGGTGGGTTAGGTGGGTGGGGCAATGTATTGATTCAACAAATAATTTATAGTGTATAGTAATGAAAAACATATTAATATATAAAAATATGACTACATAATTGTTTCTCAACGTAAGTGTATAACATTTTTTTACTTAAGTGAAACATATTTGTTTTATAAACTAATTCATTTTTTTTTAATCAATGAACCATATAAGGAGGAGATACTGAAAATAAGCCAAAATTTAATATAAGTATATAGTAGACTTTTTATATATGTGGTTATTTTTGGGGTATATTTTTGTAGTAATTTAGCACTACTCTTTTGTAATTTAACAATACCAATATCATCTATTTTTTATTTTTAATTATCTTCCTTAGAATCTGTATTTACGGATACCATAAATGTGGATGAAATATCCTTTGACGGTAAGGGTAAAAATGTCACCAAATTTTATAGGGGCGTACGCGCACACACCAAACTCCTGTTGTAAAAAATTTTGAAATTCATGATTTTTTTAAATTCTATAATTGATTTTTTGAGAGTATCGGTGAATACAAGTAGAATTTATAAGGGATCGTTTAATACATAGGATGAAATTATTTTTAAATTAGCTAATACTTTATACCAAATGTGAAATAAAATTAAACGCAAAATTATTATTCTTATCGTACGTATTTTGGCACTTTTGGAGGGTGAAGCAATTTCTTTTGATGGTGTGATGTGGGTCCATTTTATGAATTGACAAGACCTGAGTTGGCTGAAGAGTGACCATCATACATACCTTAGAATTTAGTGGAACTGTAAAGGGTCGTTTGGTAGAGTGTATAAGGATAATGCTAAATAGAGTGTATTAGTAGTGTTTGTATTAGTAATGGATGTATTAATTATGTTTGCATTAATTATACATAGATTATTTTAATGCATTGTTGGTTTGATGCATTAAAAATAGTATGTATTGCATTAAAAAAATTATTTACAAAGGTACCCTCCACTTTATGGTAGAAAAGATATAAAAAAAAGGTTTTGAGGGACAATTGGGTCTTTTATCATTTTAATGCATGCATTAAAATCATTGCATTGCTAATACCTAGAAATCCATGGTATTAGCAATGCACACCTTAATACACAATAGAGTGTATAACTAATGCAAGCATTAGTTATACATAGCTTGAAAAAGAGTACCAAACAAGGTACTAGTAATACACAAAGCTAATACATGTATTATTCTTTCTAATACACTCTACCAAACGACCCTTATCTTATACGGTTATACCCCATCACAATTTTCATGCCTACTTCCAACTTCTTTATCCTTTGGGACCATTGCCTATTACAAAAGATGTTAAATGAGCGGGTTGAAATAAAATTGAAGATACTGAAATAGAAATTGAATTAAGTCATGATCAATTCAAGTTTACGTTGTGTTCCAATAGGTTGGGCTCAAAAACGAATTGTGTCATGGCCCGTTCAATTTGATCTGCTGAATTTCAATAATTTTAATATATTATTGTTTAGCTTTTATAACCTTGAATTTCAATTAAAACAATATGAATAAATTTGTAATATTTTTGACACCTGGTATACATTAACAGAATAACTAAAAAAAAAAATCAATAATAATTTTAATTTCAAAGAGAAACCCACCTTCGTCTTCGTCACTTCAGTTTACAAAATCTCTTGTTCTTCCTTTTGGTTCCACTATTTTTTCTTCTTCATTTTGCTTAAAGAACAAACTGAATCTGAGGAAATATATCATGATAGAGTTTATTCTTAGTGCCAATATTATTGTCGAAAAAACATCAACTAAACAAATAACCAGTCAAAACAGAAAAAATCAAAAGAGTTTACTAATAAAGATTGTCTTTAAAGTTGTAGAAGAGCATTTCATCAAAGAAATAAAAATTGCTAAAAATAGAGTTTGCATTTCATCAAAAAACAAATTGCTAAAAATAGAGTTTGCATTTCATTAAAAAAAAATGGGAAAAGGGTCAAAAATGCCCTTAAACTATGTGAAAGGAACAAAAATGCCTTCCGTTTATAGTTTGGCTCAAAAATGCCCTTGCCGTCAATACTTTGGTTCAAAAATGTCCTTACAGTCAATAATTTGGTCCAGAAATGCCCCTATAGTTACTAAATGGGTCAAAAATGTCCTTTTTCCGAATAAGTATATTATTTTTTCTTTTTAAACACA
>JAJOOS010014807.1:0-18233 GCA_029582725.1 Solanum chiquidenum | reverse complement strand
GGTAGATTGTGTGTTCCTGATGTGGGTGAATTGAGACAGCATATTCTTGCAGAGGCCCATAACTCCAGATATTCTATTCATCCAGGTGCCACTAAGATATACCGCGATCTGCGGGAAGTCTATTGGTGGAATGGTATGAAAAGAGATATAGCAGACTTTGTGGCTAAGTCCCCCAATTGCCAGCAAGTCAAGGTAGAACATCAGAAACCAAGAGGTATGACTCAAGAGATTGACATTCCTACTTGGAAGTGGGAAGTGATCAACACGGACTTCGTCATAGGTTTACCTCGTACTCGCAGACAATATGACTCCATTTGGGTGATTGTTGATAGGGTTACTAAGTCTTCTCACTTTTTTGGCGGTCAGGACTACAGATTCGGTGGAGGATTACGCCAAGCTTTACATTAATGAGATTGTGAGGTTGCATGGAGTTCCTTTGTCTATCATCTCAGATAGAGGTCCTCAGGTTACCTCTCATTTTTGGAAGTCATTTCAGAAGGGTCTTGATACTCAGGTTAACCTTAGCACAACATTTCATCCAAAGACGGATGGTCTGGCAGAGCATACCATTCAGACCTTAGAGGACATGTTGAGATCTTGTGTGATTAACTTCAAGGATAGTTAGGATGATTACCTTCCTCTTATTGAGTTTGCCTACAACAATAGTTACCATTCCAGCATTCAGATAGCCCCTTATGAGGCATTGTATGGGCGCAGATGTAGATCTCTAGTTGGTTGGTTTGAAGTAGGTGAAGCAGCCTTGATAGGACTAGATTCAGTCCTTGATGCTATGGAGAAAGTGTAACTCATTAGAGATAGACTTAAGACTTCCCAGAGTCGCCAAAAGTCTTATACAAATATGAGAAGAAGGTAACTAGAGTTTCAAGTTGATGATTGGGTTTTCCTGAAAGTGTCACCTATGAAGGGGGTGATGAGATTTGGCAAGAAAGGGAAGCTCAGTCGCAGATATGTAGGCCCTTACCGGATCTTGAAAAGGATTGGTAAAGTGGCTTATGAGTTAGAGTTGCCAACAAATTTAGCAGTAGTGCATCCAGTCTTTCACATTTCACTTTTGAAGAAGTGTGTGGGTGATCCAACATCCGTAGTGCCATTAGAGACTGTGGCTGTAAAAGATAGCCTTTCTTATGAGGATGTACCAATTGAGATTCTTGATCGTCAGGTTAGAAGGTTGAGAAACAAAGAAGTCACTTCAGTCAAGGTTTGGTGGTGGAGTCAGTCTGTAGAGGGAGCCACTTGGGAAGCAGAAGCGGCCATGAAAGCTAACTATCCTCACCTCTTTCCTTTCGATTCCACTCCAGCTTGAGGTAATAGTTCCTCTTCAGTCTTTCAGTCATTCATGTGTAAATTCGGTCTTAGAATCATGTTTCTTCAGTTTGTACTTACATTTTCAGCGTATTTGCATGTTCTTGGAACTTAGTTCAGTCAGAAATTCAGTTCTCAGTATTTAGTGGTAGGGATTGCAGCCCTCTCCCTTCATTTCAGCTAGTTTAGTCTTCATTCGAGGACGAATGGTCTCAAGGGGGAGATAATGTAACACCCCGTATCCTAGATAGACCAAAATGCAAATTTTGAGAAGTTGCAGGTGCAACCCATGGTTGCCATCCACGGACCGTAGGGCAGACCACGTCCCATGCTGGTGGTCCGTGGTTCACCACTACAACCCCTCTCCAAGCCCAGCTCAAAAAATCAGCTAAGTCTCAACCCACGGACAGACCCACGGTCCGTTCCGTGGTTTGTGTCCGTGGATCGAGGGCCCCGTTACCCAGCCTCTGACGCGAACTACATTCGACCAACACAGACCATTTTTCAATCCACGGTTCGTAGGTCTGATCGTAGATGAGGGTCATCAACCAGTTAGAAGAAAATTATTGATTGGGTCAAATTCAAATGTTCATAACTCTTAGCACAAAATTAATTACGTGTCCTATTACCTATGATATAATAGATAATTGAATCCTCTTTCCAACGCCACTGAGTTTGCTAAAATCCGACCCTGGATTAACAAGTTATGCTCGTTTTAGTGAAGCCCTGTCGGGCAGACTTGACCTACGACTCCAATCAACGGAACGTAGATTGACCTACGGCCCGTAGGTCACGTCCGTCGATTACTCCGACAACAGTTAAATCAGGGGTCTTTTGATCTTTTCCTATTTCGTTGGACCCCTAATCTACGTCGTTTAGACCCTAAATTATGAGGTTTTAGTCAGTTTAAGCCTAGAAACATAATTAAAACTTACCCATGTCAAATCATTAATCAAACTTAGAAAAATTAGAACGCTAAGAGGAGAAAGAAGTCAAGAACCCTAGTTCAAGAACGCAGCAAGGTTCTAGCCCCGAAATCGAAAGATTTCTCCATGGAATTCGTCATCAGGTATGTGGGATTTCACTAGTGGGTTCGTTTCACCCATTAGGTCCCTAATTTTTAGTCAGTTTCTTGATTCCCTTATTATGACTAGACCTAGGGTTTCTTGAATGTGTTCTTAGCTGTTAGAATGATCCAAATAAGATTAGTATGTTAATATTCAATTAATTGCATGAATTCCAGAATCCTAGCTATGTATTTCTTTAGTTTTTGAATTACACATGCTAGGTCAGATATTTTAGTTATTTAGTTATACATGCCTCGGTTATTAATTCATCAATATTAGTTTAATTGTTGCATTCTCAGTTTGCATTTTCAGTTCGAGCTATCCAGTAACTTACATAAATTCAGTCATAATGTGTTAATTACTTAATCCATCGGGAGTAGCATAATACCGAGTTGGACTAGGGTTCAGCGTACCCAAATAGTCCCAGAACTACTAGCCACGTAGGTTGTAAGTCCCCTCTGTGGGCATCATTTCAGTGATCACGCCAACATGCCTCTATACCTCTGGCAGGCTATATTGGGTCCTCTCGATGGGGCGTATACATCGGACTCCACATTTAGCTCATGTGGTTTTATTATCGGTTATTAGTAGCTCCCAAAGTTCAGTTAGATTCTATTGTATTGACCATTTATCAGTATATCCAGTATTCAGTTTCGGCATGTTATAAATTGGTCACTACATTTAGTTATCTCAACATTCATTATCTATATCATGTTCAGATTATAGCATTTCCTATTTTCTTTGTTCAGTTATATGTTATTTCAGTTGTATTCTATCCTGCATGCTCAGTACCTTTCAAGTACTGACGCATACTCTGCGCTACATCTTCTCGTGATGTAGGTTCATGTTCTCAGCATCCAGATCACACTTAGATCGGTTCCCGATCTCCAGTTCAACAGAATCAGTGGTTAGTCCTCATTCTCCGAGGACAATAGTTATGAGTTTCTTTTCAGTATTTTTAGTCCTTTAGTTTCAGTTTTGCTAGACTTAGCTGGGACTTGTCCCAGCATTTCTAGCCAGTTAGAGGCTATTTTCAGACATAGATAGATTCAACTTAGTATTGAGTTAATATCGTCCTTGTATTAAACTCATCAGTTTTCATGTATCTTAGTTATAATATTTGGGTATTCCCCATCATTTCAGATTTATTTATGATTATAGCTTCCACACAGTTTCTATTATTCAGTTTATATTTAGTATGCTCACGATCATGCCGGCAGGCTTAGCTTGGGATCACTTGTGGTCCTAGGTCCCGTGTCCGGTTCTCGGGGGTTGCTCGGGGCGTGACAAAGTTAGTGTGTTGGAATGCAGCACCCGATTCATTCAACAAACCAGAATCACAATCACAATGTACATTCTCATAATCATACAATCAAGTCATGATTCATGGCATTCATCATTCATCTATCCTCATTTACAACAAGTGTGATCAATAATGCAACATTCACATACATACACGTATTATAATGAAGTAAGAGCAAACATATATCATAATCATCAAATCACAACCATCACCTACCTCAAAATAAGCTTGAAACCCCTAAGAAACTTGATTCTTCCCTTTCCAGATTAGTTCTGCTTGTTATTGGTCTACAAACGATCAATATAACACGGGAATCAATAAACAATAACTAATAACTCAAATTACTAACAATTCTATCAACCCTAGATCATACCCATGATCCCCATACCTATATTAGGGCTTTCCTCACCATAATTTCCAGATCAAAACCCTTCCCCATCGATAATTACCCATTAGATTACGTTCTACTGATTGAAAAACAGATTCGGGGAGTTACAATCTATTAGCCTCAAGAATGGTGAAAAACTGTCAAGAAAACCCCTTGGTTCGTTCCATAGCTCTCAAGTTTGAAAATTGCAGAATAAAATATCTTTGGGATTTATTTCCGCCTTTAAGTCACGTCTGCCCCGCCATGGTAGCACTCACCCCACTACAGTGGCCCCACCCTGACAACAGAAATTCTGCCTCAGCGGCTTGCACGGAAATAGTGAGAAATTTTAAGAATTTCAAACCCCCATTTCACAACACACCTTCCACCAACGACACTCATAAACTACCTGGTTACGCTAAGATCAATTTCGAGAGTTCTATTCGCTCGAATTCAATTCCGTAAAGTCTTACGGGTTCCTTAACGTCTTATCTATCTACTAATGTGATTAGATTTATAATTCTATAACCCAATTGTTACCATATTTCCCTAGACTTTAATGACTCCGATTTCATCCAAATCTGGACTTGGTTGGGAAATTCCAAGCTACTAAGAAAAAGTTTTCAGACCCAAAAATTTTCCCCGTTGGCTTTTCTATAAAGAAAGAACCTGGTCATTAAAATAGATACCAATTTACCCATAACTTGTCTCTGAGTAACAAACTTAGGAATAGTAGGCTAAGGATGGAATAGAGTAGTACCTGAATCGACGAACAATTGGGGATACTTGTATCGCATGTCCTTCTCAGTTTCCCAAGTAGCTTCCTCAACCGGACGATGATTCCATTGCACTTTCAAGAACTTAATCTCCTTGGTACTCAACTTCCGGACATCACGATCAAGAAATTCAATCGGTTCCTCATCATATTGGAGGTCTTTGTCTAACACAATTGAGTCCCACTTAATGATATAATCCCCGTCACCATGATATCTCTTCGACATGGACACATGAAATACCGGATGAATTCCTGATAGGTTAGGAGGTAAAGCCAATATATAAGCTACCGGTCCTATACATTCAAGAACCTCAAAGGGACCAATGTATCACAGACTTAGTTTGCTCTTCTTGCCAATTCTCATCACCCCTTTCATGGGTGATACCTTAAGAAGAACATTCTCACTAATTTGAAATGCCATGTCTCTTACCTAGTGATCCGCATACTTCTTCTGTCTACTCTAGGCTGCTAAGAGCTTAACTTGAATACTCCTCACTTTATCTTGAGCATCCTTCACTAAATCAACCCCCAATGGTTTCACATCTCCAGCCTCGAACCATCCTATGGGTGATCTACATCCTCTCCTATATAATGCCTCAAACGGTGCCATATCAATGATGGAGGGCTAACTATTGTTATAAGAGAATTCACACAAGGGTAAGAACTTATCCCAATGTCCTCCAAAATCAATCACACATGCCCTCAACATGTCTTCTAACACTTGAATAGTCCTCTCCGACTGTCCGTCCGTCTGCGGATGGAAAATGGTACTAAAAGTAAGTTGTATGCCCAATTCATCATGTAATTTCCTCAAAAACATGGAAGTAAACTGTGTACCACAATCTAAGATGATAGAAAGGGGCACCCATGCAATCTCACTATCTCTTTCACATACACCTTAGCCAATTGTTCAACATTATAATCTATTCTTATCGAAATAAAATGGGCTGACTTAGTAAACCTATCAATCACTACCCAAATAGAATCAAACTTCCCCAAAGTCTTGGGAACACCAACCACAAAATCCATGGCTATCATTTCCCACTTCCATTCTGGAATTGGCATTCTTTGAAGCAAACCTGTAGGCCTTTGATGTTCATACTTTACTTATTGGCAATTTTGACACTTAGCTATGAACTTCGATATATCCTTCTTCATGCCGACCACCAATAAATTCGCTTCAAGTCTCGGTACATCTTTGTCACACCCGGATGAATGGAATATTGTGAACCATGAGATTCTATCAATAACTTTTGAATCAAGTCATCAACTCGAGGAGCACAAGTCCTTCCTTTAAAACTAAGCACACCTTCCGCATCAAGAGTGGTCTCTTGTGCCTTACCAATTTTAGTCTTCTTCTTGAGCTCATTCAAATTTTCATCCTCGAATTTATTGTCCTTGATCTCTTCCATAAACGTGGCTCTTACTTCAATTCTAGCTAACACCCCACCTTTTTCTGAGATGCCTAATTACATGAATTTATACTCCAAGGTCTGAATTTCCTTAGCCAAGGGTCGTCCAGTTACACTCGAGCAAGCTGAAGTACCCATACTTACCGCTCAACTCAAAGCGTCTCCCACTACATTAGCCTTACTCGGATGGTATTAAATTCTGACATCATAATCCTTGAGTAGCTCCTCTCGACCTTCGTTGTCTCAAATTCAGATCCTTCTGATTGAACACATGCTGCAAACTATGATGATAAAAAACACCTAACACTTAACACCATAGAGGTAATGCCTCCAGATCTTAAGAGCAAACACTACCGCTGCCAACTCCAAATCATGTGTTGGATAATTCCTCTCATGCACCTTCATTTGACTTGAGACATAAGCTATAACATTCTTCTCCTGCATCAACACAACACCCAAGCCAGAATGTGAAGCATCACAATAAACTATAAAATCTTTACCTTCCACCGGTAATGCTAGGATGGGTGCGGTGGTCAAGAGAGTCTTGAGCTTTTGAAAGCTATCCTCGCACTATTTAGTCCATTCAAATGGTAACTCCTTTTTGGTCAAATTTTTCAAGTGAGTGGCAATAGAAGCAAAGTTCTTCACAAATCGACGATAGTAGCTAGCGAGCCCCACAAAACTCCTAACTTTCATCACAGAGCTAGGCCGAACCCAATTCTTAACCGCCTCAATCTTTTGGGGATCTACCATTACCCCTTCTTTTGAAACTACATGCCCCAAAAATGCAATCGAAGTCAACCAAAATTCACACTTAGAAAATTTAGAATACAACCTTTGTTTCCCAAGAACACCCAGAATAATATGAAGATGGTCGGCATGCTCTTCCTCACTTTTCGAATAGACCAAAATATCATCAATAAAGACTATGAAGAATCAATCAAGAAATGGTTTAAACACCGCATTCGTTAAACTCATAAAAGTTGCGAGTGCATTAGTCAAACCAAAAGACATAACTAAAAACTCAAAGTGCCCATAACGGGTTCTAAATGTCGTCTTGGGGATATTCTCAGGCCTAATTTTTAACTGATGGTAGCAGACCATAGAGCAATCTTGGAGAAAACTGATGCACTTTGCAATTGGTCAAAAAGATCATCTATTCGAGGCAAGGGATACTTATTTCGAATGGTGATCCTATTTAATTATCGGTAATCTGTACACATTCTCATGCTACCATCCTTTTTCTTAACAAACAAAACTGGAGCACCCCATGGGGAAGCACTAGGACGAATAAATCCTTTATCAAGAAGCTCTTGGATTTGAGCCTTAAGCTCTCTTAATTCCACTGGGGCCATGCGATATGGAGGGATGGAAATGGGACGAGTATCAGGTTCTAAATCGATGCAGAAATCTATATCTCTATCAGGAGGCATACCAAGCAGATCATTAGGAAACACTTCTCTAAATTCTGACAACATAAGAATAGACTCAATAGATGGAGACTCAACCTCAATATCCCCAATATGAGCCAAACAAGCCAAACAACCCTGCCCCACCAATTTTCTATCTCGAATGGAGGATATGATCTTAGCTTGCTTAGGCTTGTACACCCCTTCCCACTCTAATTTTTCCCTTCCCGGAATTTCTAAAGTCACAGACTTAGTGTTACAATTAAGCACAACATAATAGGGGGACAACCAAGTCATGCCAAAGATTATGTCAAAGTCAGTCATATCCAATATCACCAAATCATCCCAAGTATGATAACCCATAAAACAAATAGTACAAGCACGATAGACATGGGTAACTATGACAGGCTTTCCAAGTGCGGTAGAAACATGGACGGGAGCATCAAGTATATCACAATTCATATCAAATTCAGAGTAAAATCTCACAGATACATAACAATAAGTAGAAGCCGGATCAAACAACACATTAGCCATCCGGTCGCAGACAAGAATAGTACATGTGATTACTGCGTCAAATGCCTCTACCTCATTCTTGCCCAGAAAGGCATAACATTAAGCCCTATTATCTTGACGAGTGACTTCCCTGCCTAGCTGCACTGCACTCTACCTGCATTACCATTTCCTCTACCCCCACGGCCTTTCTGATTACCTCCTCGCCCACCTTGTGGATGCCCTCAACCATTATTATAATTTCCCGCGGGTACCACTGCTCTAGCCTGCTTCTACATGGAATCCAACACATGTGGGTGAGGACAATCTCTCCTCATATGCCCAGGTTCTCCACAATTGTAGCAAGTACGATCAAAAGATGGTGTGCCGCCCATCGAAAGTGCGACTCCCTGGCTATCTCAAATAAAATTATGAGGTGGAGTTCCTGAGTAATTACCTATAGAGGCGGGCATGACAGACTGAATTGGTCTGGCTGCAAGTGTTGGGCTCCCTGCCCCTTTGGAGTAAGAGCCTTGAAAGTTACCCGAGTTTGTGGCCCTTTTTACCAATGCCTTAGCCTGACCGTCTCGCCTCACCCTCTCCACTTTCTTAACAAATTTTGTCACCTCATTAAAGCTTCTCCCTCCAGAGGTCATGTGAACAGATAATACCTGCAACTCAGAATTTAGTCCCTTAATAAATAAACAGATTCTTTCTTCCTCGGTAGTCACCAATTGTGTAGTATATCTAGACAATGCATGAAACTTAGCCTCATAAGCAACCACCGATATACCACCTTGCTCCAAAGCCATGAACTCATCTTTCTTACAATCTCTCAAAGCCCTAGGCACATATTTCTCCAAAAATAGAGCATGAAACTGGGTCCAAGTGAGTGGGGGTAAAGCTGAAGATTTGCATTCCACATAAGCTATCCACCACTGCTTAGTCTCACCTTGAAGTTGAAAAGTCACGAACTCAACCCCATGTTGATGGATAATTCCCAACTTATGAAGCCTCTCATAGCAATATATGATGAACTCATATCCATCCTCACTCTCGGAACCATGGAACACAGGCGGTTTCAACTTTAAGAACTTAGTCAACATTTCATGCTCATTACCAGTCATAACAGGACCCAACAAAGGATGAAAGGAAACATCATTACCTCCAGTTCCACCCAACTTAGGGACAATGATAGAAATAGGAGGATTGGTGGGATCTTGAGTTGCTTGAACAAAGGGAAGCACTCTAGGACCAACCAACTCTTTCAAGAATGACATGATCTGTTGGGCTAACATTGGGTCTATGGGAGTAATACCTGTAGTCTCAGTCTACACCTTTTCCTCTTGTCCAACCTCCTCAACATTTTCAACCTCAATATTCTCCTCTATCTCTTCATGATGTGATGAGTCCATAAATTGGACTCATTTAGGGCAATATTTTGATAGAATTAGTGTCCTCAAATGCATATCATGTCTCAATATTTGATGAAAACCCTTAAGTTTCAGCTATTAGGAGTTTGAGGGAAAGCATGGACATTGCTTAGCAAAAAGGAACAAAAGCAGCTGAAAGAACGAAGAAATGATTTGTTGCAGCACAAATTTTTGAAAACTATAAATACTCATTGAGAATTATAGCTTAGGGAGATTTGAATATCAGATTTTTAATATAGAATTTTTAACATAGACTTTTGAGTTCTAAGTTTGGAGAGGGTTTTGAAGAACTTGAAGATTCAAAGGCTTTCAACTCCTATAATTTAGACTTGGGTCTGGTGGATTTTTCACTCTTGGCTTATTTTGAGACTTAAATCTTCATACCCATTTGAATGCAAACTCATATTGGTATAAATTTCTATGTCTTTTATATGTCTATCTAAAACCCTTATTCTTAGGGTGTGATTTTCTGAATATGGGTTAGATTATCTCTTGGGTCTTGCTTGTTGATGATTTATTTGTTGTTTAGATGTGATTTTGTTTAGTACTTGTGGTGGAACTTAACGAAATTGTAGTTGCAAATACGATTTCACCTTTGTGTTTTCGGCTTGCTCGAGAGAGAGGTCGTAAAACTAAGACTACTAAATTGATGGCTGGTGGGATTGGGTTGACATGAGGTTCAACTCGAGAGAGTGAACCCTAGTCCTTCTCCCACACACTCAGCTCGAGAGAGTGTGTGGGCTAACGCGGAGGTTGTTCTTCATGCGGAAAATGGGTGTCCGAGGGGAACCCATTTGATTCGGGGTAAGTTGCTCGAGAGAGAATTTACCCCCACTATAGTCTAGCCTAGTCACAAATATTCAACGGATTTATTATCAAAAGTGTGTACCCAATAGTTTAGTTTTTCCCGTTTTCCTATCACATCCCAAGAACCCCTTCTTCTTGATTAGTACTCTTTGCATTTTTGATGTTTTTGTTTACTTGTGACAAACCTCATTGATAATTGACGCTTGCGTCACCCCTTAGATTTAACATGTTTATATTCAAAAATGTTTTTAGCTATGACTAATTAGAAATAAATTTTATTTTTCTTTTAATTCTCAAGCCCACTCCCTTAGGACTCAACTCCAACCCTTGGTTGGGTTACTTTACTATTGTACGATCATAGACACTTGCATTGGAAGTTGTGTCTTGATTATGCAAACATAAAAATGGTGCCGCTGCCGGGGAGTGGTGTTATTTGAGAATTTGTAGTTAAGTAAAATTTTTGTTCTTCTTAGTTGTTGTTCACTTACTTAATTTTTAGTTTTGTTTCTATTGTTTGTGTTGAAAATAGAAAGCATGAGTGTTAATGGCAGCAACGACAGCCAGATGGGCCACCAAGATGACATTGGTAATCTCAACGATGTCCAAGAGCCCAACATTAATTACCCCCATCTCATGGGAGGTATTGGGGTCATCCATTTACCTCTAGCTCAGAGAAATGCAGTGTTCCACATAACGAGCACCATGTTGCAACTCTTGCAACTAAAAGGACTTTTCAGTGGATTGGCTCATGAGGATCCTCACAAACATCTTCAAAACTTCGTGGATGTGTGTGAACCCTTCTTTTTCAAAAATATTTCTCAGGAGTCAGTTCGGTTAAGGCTATTCCCTTTCTCGTTGATGGGAGAGGTGTGCAAATGGCTGGCGGAGTTGCTTCGCGAATCCATCACTTCTTGGGAGGAATTGGTAACCGTATTTAATGTGCAATTTTTCCCTCCTTCGAAGAGGATGACTCTTCGATATAGTATCCAAAGCTTTAAGCATTTGGAGGGTGAGCCAATCCATGAGACTTGGCTGCGATTTAAAAAGTTGGTGCTACAATTCCCGACTCATGGTCTGCCCGATAATGTCTTGCTACAATACTTTTACCGAAGCCTGGATTCGGTAAACAACGGTGTCGCTGATCAACTTTCACCTGGAGGCCTGATGCAGCAATCGTATGCAGTAGTAACCCAACTCTTAGATGGCATGACAACCATCAATAGATCATGGTACACTCGTGAATACCAAGTCTCCCCTCTCACATTCAAGCTATCCAAGGAGCAAATGGAAAAAGATAATGAGAGAGACCAAAACATGGCCAAGATCATGACACAACTTCACATTTTATCTAAAAATGTCATGGGGGATGGTGCCCGTGATGTCAACGATGTGGGGGTCGGGTGTGCAAATCCTGAGGAGGCAAAATTTGAAGCCTTGTATAATGAGGAAGTGAACTTCCTAGCCAACCAAGGTGGTGGTTATCGTACAAAATACCCAAGGCAGGGAGGTAACCAAGGTTGGGCTAGAGATGAAGGATGGAAGGATCGTGAATGGAGAGACCGATATCCTAATTTGAAGGATGGGGAGAAGGACAGGTATGTGCCTCCCCACGAGCGCCAAAAGCCAAAGGATTCAGAGGGTGGTAGGTCTGAGGATATGCTTTCTCGTATCCTCAATAAAGTGGAAGGGTCAGACAAGATCTTGAAAGAGATGAAAGATGATGTGTCAACCCTTAGCCAAACCCACTAGAAGAAAAATGTTCAGTTAAGACCAACATGTAGGGACGAGTTAATAATCCCGTCACAAAAAAGTATATATTTTGAGACGAGATTATATTTTGGTCCTAAAAGTTATATGTTATTGAGAAGGTAAAAAATCTCGTCCTTAAGAAAACTAATGACTGGTCCCAATTGTAATTGAGAGACTTAGCGGGAGCGCCAAAACATTGCTAAATTTTTTACTAAAACCCAAAAAATAATAATTCTGAAAAGTAGGCGGCAAAAAGAAACACTATTTTCTAAAAGTCCAAAAAAAAAATCATTTTCCTCTCCAAATCCATTGGTCACGTTTTTGCCCTATATGTATTCTCAAGTCCAGAAGTGTCTCTTTTTCATCTTGATCAACTACGACCTAGGGCTATTCACCTCTGCCTCAAATCCTCTGAACGTATTCTCAGCAGCAACGTTCTCTCAACTGTGAATCTAAGGTATGGTGTCTCTTCTTCTTCCTGTTTACTGATGATCATATCGTTCGCTTAACTCAACAAAAGTGTCTCTTTTTCATATTGGTTAACAACGACCTAGAGTTATTCAGCTCTGCCTCAAATCCTCTGTATGTATTCTCAGCAACAACATATTTATTTCCTTTTCACAACTGCAAATTTAAGGTATGTTGTCTCTTCTTCTTCTTCCTATTTACTAATCTTTTGCTTAACTTAACAGAAGCGTCTCTTTTTCATCTTGATCAACAGCGACCTACGGTTATTAGGCTCTGCTTCAAATCCTTTGTAAGTATTCACAGCAGCAACTTCTTTGTTTCCTTCTCTCAACTATGAATTTTGAGTATGATGTCTTTTTCTCTTCATCCTGTTTACTAATCTGTCGCTCAACTTTTCCCTATTATCTTGTTTTATTGAGTCCAGATTCTAATTAAAAGTTTAATTGTTTTTGAAGTGTATTCATGTTTGTAGTATATTGTGTATTCAAAGAATTACATTACCCATAATAGAAAGTCTATTTTAGAAAAATAACTACGAGGGCACCCTTCCTCTTTTCTTCTCTGTTTCATGATTCCCGTCTTCAATGGACACCAAAGTCCCTTGTATTGAATGAATATATGATTCTTGTTTGATTAGTTGTTGATTATAAAACACAAAGATTCTTTACAATGGAGTCTTGATCGACTGGTAATAATACACGTGATTATTTTCTATATCCTAGAAGTTAAGTAATCACTTTCTTTCATTAATGTGTTACGGGTCGTGAATCGGCAAATATTTTAACATCACTAATTCACTTGTATTTGAAGTCTTTAACCAATGAATTAAATATAGCAAGCACTAAACTTTATTTCAACGATTGACAAGTAAATAGTTATTTTGGTCATTAACCTAATTGTCTTAACCAACGAATCATGCTTAAGTCTTAATATGTTTGATCTAATGAATCATCTGATCATATAGAGCATACTAAATTTTCAGAAAAAGAAACTGTACTTCGTCTCTTATCTTAGGAGGTGTTCTCACACAAGCAACATAGGTTGTCTCCTTCGCAATGTCCTCCATGTTCTTCTTCTTCCTTCTTCTCTTCTTCTCTCCTTCTCTCCTTCATGATTTTCCTTCTTTAATGAAAAAAACAGACCCATGTATAAATAGGTATATGAGTCTTGATGGATTAGTTGTTGACTGTACCACATAAAGATTCTTTATATTGGAGTCTTGATCGAGTTAAGTAATTGTCATCTTTTGTTAATGTGCTACAGGTCGTTAATCTACACAACTGTTAACATCATTATTTACTTGACTTTGGAGTCTTTGAACAATTAACTAAAGATAGTAATCAACAAATAAGTCAATTTGAATGGCCATTTATGTCATGCCATTTTTTAAAGCAAAGCAACTACTGGCTTTAAAAAAATCACGTCAACTAATCAGATTGTCGAAGAAAATAATTATAAAAGATTGACGAGAAAGAAAGCATGAGTGAACAGCTAAGGATATCTCAAAGAAAACCTTCAAAATTCTGAGAAAGAAATCTAAATATGTTGCTTTGTAAATGGTGTTCTTCTCTAATTTTGTTCAATTTGCTCATATTCGTTATTCATGGTTGTTGTGTCAACATATTGGTAGGAAACAAACTTTAACACTTCCGTCATACATTACCTATTTGACTCCTACACTAATGATCGTGAGAAGATGATGAACTGTAGGATAAACTACTGTAATGTAGTTATTGACTTTCTTTAATAAATGATGAACACATTAGATGGAGTTAAATTAAAATAAGTGATAGCATATGTGAACTAAAGATCAAAGCTACTCGACTAAATAAATGTATGACAACTTCTGAACAATCTAGAAAAGAAACATATGTGATCATTTAAACGAGCAACTTATTGCCTCAAAAGAGAAAGGTATAAAACAAAAAAACATAACAATTTTACATTTCCAGCAACTGATATGTTGCCTTTTCCTTCAGCCTCTCTAACAAAAAGGGCTTCAACACCAGTAGAGTGTAACACAGGGAATGTATTGAAAACCATTTGAATTCGAAAGTACTATTTTCTAGTTTCTTGAATTGCCTCAGTCCCTTTTTCTTTGTTGCTTCATGTTGCAAGCACTCTTCTATTGATCATCAAATTTATGTATACTTTTTTTTCCAGTTAACAATATCTTGTACAGACTTGCCATGTACAATGTTAAGTTAAGTAGGATATTAAAATTTGAAACATTAAATTCTTTCCATCTTATTATCAAAAATTATATTTACATAAGTTATTGTCATTTGAAAGTATATTGCAATTCCTTAACTGAAAAAGTAGCCAAGGTCTACTAGAAATTGTGATCATAGAGTTCAACTTAGTTGTGTGCATCTAATTGCAACAAGTTGTGTGCATATTATTATTTTTATTTCGTTTTAAAAAAATTATCTATTTTTTATGTTTTCTCTAAGGTTATGGAACCTAGTAAGCAATGGATGGAACTTGTTGACAATCGACTTGATGAAGTCTATTTAGCCGGTGTGCAAAAGTTTTTAGATTATGCCTTTCAAAGAACAAGAGAAGAACATAAAATACGATGTCCATGTGTCAAATGTTTCAATACAATTCTAGGAACTCGTAAAACAGTTGAGACACATTTGCTAGTGTATGGCATAATTCAAAATTATACTTTCTGGTATCACTATGGAGAACATTTGGGTGAGCCATTGACTGAATATGAATCTGAACATGAAGATGGTGATGAAGTAGAAGAATGTGAGAGTGAGGATGAAATAGAAGAATTGTTGAGAAATCTATATCCTAATCTTGACGGAGGAAGTACACACACTAATTGTGATGATTTACTTGAGAAGGAACCAAATGTTAAAGCAAATTTTTTTTACAGCCTATTAAAGGATTTCGAGAAGCCGTTGTACAAAAATTCAAAAGCTTCAAAGCTTTCCTCTTTGATAAAATTGCTTCATATCAAAAGTATTGGTCGTTGGAGTAATGTGTCATTTACAATGTTATTGAAACTATTAAAAGATGAGTTGTTGCCTGATGACGCTGATTTGCCAAACTCATATTATGAGGCAAAAAAGATAATTCAAGAACTTGGGCTTTCTTATAATAAGATTGATGTTTGTACTAACGATTGCATGTTATAATGGAAGGAGGATAGCTTACTCGATTCTTGTAAAATTTGTGGTGCATCGAGATGGAGAATTAATACACATAATAGGGAAATAAAGAATAAGAAAGGTAAAATGATAGCTTCAAAGAGCTTACGCTATTTTCCCTTAAAGCCTAGACTTCAGAGGTTGGTTATGTCTACAAAGACATCTACTCTAATGACATGGCACAAGGATGAAAGAGTTGATGATGGAATAATGAGGCACCCAGCTGATTCAATGGCATGGAAGTCATTTGATGAACTTCATCCTTCATTTGCAGTTGACCCTCGTAATGTTCGACTTGGACTTGCTAGTGATGGATTTCAGCCTTTTCGAAATTCAAAAACCTCACATAGCATTTGGCCTGTTGTTCTTATTCCTTATAATTTACCACCTTGGTTGTGTATGAAACAAGAAAATTTCATTTTGTCGATGCTTATTCCTGGTCCAAATGGTCTTGGAGATGCAATTGATACATATCTCCAACCTTTAATAGAGGAATTGAAGGAGTTGTGGGATGTTGGTATTGAGACCTATGATGCATCAACTAGAAAGAATTTTAAGTTGCATGCTTCTTTGTTATGGACTATCAATGACTTTCCAGCTTATGGAAACTTATCTAGATGGAGTACAAAAGGAAAACTAGCATTTCCATGTTGTAATAAGGACACAACTTCAATTCGATTGACTAATTGTAAGAAGTAGTATTTTATGGGTCATCGGCGATACCTTCCTCTTAGTCATAAATGGAGAAATGAGACAAAGTCATTTGATGGTACACAAGAGAAAAGGCCGCCACCGAAAATGCGTTCTGGTATTGAGATACTCGATCAAGTGCAAGATCTTGAAGGACTACAATTATCAAAAGATCCAAAGAAAAGGAAGAAGATTTCACATGAAAATCGAAATGATAATTGGAACAAGAAAAGTATCTTTTTTCAACTTCCATATTGGAAGTGTCTCTTGTTGTGACACAATTTGGATGTTATGCATATTGAAAAAAATATATGTGATAATATCATGGGGACAATAATGAATGTCAAAGGAAAGACCAAGGACACAATTAAAACTCGGCTAGACTTTCAAGAAATGAACATTAGGTCGGAATTGCACCCAATTCAAAATGAGGAGAAATTTGAAGTTCCAACTGCATGCTACACATTGTCTCATGAAGAAAAGCATAAATTATGCCTTTTTTTAAAGAATCTAAAGGTTCCTGATGGGTTTTCATCTAATATTTCTCAGTGTGTGAACCTAAAAGATCACAAGATATATGGATTGAAAAGTCATGATTGTCATGTTCTTCTTCAACATTTGCTCCCTCTTGCACTTCGTGGAATGTTGTCTAAAGAAGTGTGTGAACCGCTGATTGAATTATCTATCTTTTTTAGTGTGCTTGGATCAAAGGAGTTGAAAATTGATAACTTGGAACATATTGAAGCACAAATTCCAATAACACTTTGCAAGTTAGAAAAGCTCTTCCCTCCTTCATTCTTTGATGTCATGGAGCACTTACCTGTTCATTTAGCTAGTGAAGCTAAGATTGTTGGACCAATTCATTATCGGTGGATGTATCCTGTGGAACGATGGTTATATTTTTTGAAATCTCTCATTGGTAATAGGGCATGTCCTGAAGGTTCTATTGCAGAGGGCTATATTGCCATTGAATGTATGACCTTATGTTCGAGGTATCTGCATAGAATTGATGGGGGTTTAAAAAATTGTAATGGAGGCTTATCTATATTTTGTCAATCTGGAAACACTCTGGGAGCTTAAACTCCATATGAGCTTAAAGCAGATGAATTAGAACAAGCACATATTTACATACTAAAGAATTGTGATGAAGTCTTACCATATCTCGAGTATGTAGTGTTCTTTCAAATCATCTCATTATTATTATTATTTCCGTCAGGGTAATTTCAATTCTATGAAATTCATGGTTTACTTAAATTTTGTAGAGAGTTTGCACAAACTCATGAGAATGCTCGACACTTGTCTGATGCAGAATGGAACAAACAATTTATTGAATGGTTTAAAGATAGGGTGAGTAATACATAAACATCAAATTTGATATTATAATATTGTATTACTCATTCTAAACTAGTCAACGTAATCTTGTTTATAGGTTAGACAATTGCACAAAGGAGATGATAGTCGTATGATGGAAGATCTCCTCTTACTTTCATGCAGTCCTACAAAATATTCCACGCATTCTAATGGTTATTATATTAATGGATATAGATTTCATGTAGAAGATTATGATAAAAAGTTAAGGACTCAAAATTATGGTGTTGTTGTATTGGGTGAGAATGATAAAGATAGTGAGAACCTTGATTACTATGGAGTTTTAACATATGTGATTGAGTTGCAATTTGTCATGGATAGAAGAGTGGTTTTATTTCGATGTAATTGGTTTGATGTGTTTGATGAAATAAAAGGAGTCAAAAAAGACGAGTATGATTTTGTGAGTGTTAAT
>JAJOOS010014806.1:0-11858 GCA_029582725.1 Solanum chiquidenum | reverse complement strand
TTATAATAAAACTTAAATCAAAATCAAATTAATACTAATGCAAAAAAAAAATCAATTCAACACTAAGAATGACAATAATATTAAATATTTGTTCTTTAATTTTACATTGGTTTAGATAATTAAAATACATAATCTAATTTTAATTTTTCTTAAATATTTAGAAATGTAACTAATACTTATTAAACTTATTTTAGCATGATTTAGTACTTTTAAATTATGATCATTTTCATTATGGCTTTGCAATATTTATTTTATATGATGATTTCATTATTATTTTTTATTGAATATTTTAGTGTCATCAGTACTCATCTCATATTTTGTGTTATTTTCTTAAGAAACACCTTAGATAATTGTATTTTGGTTAGACTAAAGAAATTATTTTATTGGAGCACAAGTTAATTATATGTTTGTATGCAAACTTTACCGAAAAAATCCAAAAATCTGGAAAAAAAAATCGAGGTTTATTAGTTTAGTTTGATTTATAAATTTAAAAATTTGACACAATGGTTTGGTTTGGTATTTGAAAAACCCAAAAAAATCCGAATTTTATTAGTTTTGTTTGGTTTATAAATTTAAAAAAATTTACACAAATGATTTGGTTTGATATTTGAAAAACCCGAACCAATCCGATCATGTACACCCCTAGTAATATATATTCATTGGTCAAATTAGTTAGTCAAAGTAAATTAATTTATGTTCATTTATTGAAAAAACTTGACATCAAAAGAACACTAATAAGGATACAATGGTAAACTTACCTAATTTTTTAAGGACCGTGAAGCCTAAAATAATAACAACTAAATAAAAACAAAGAGAGTAATTTATTTAATTCCTAAACTGGATTATTTGTTCAATTTAGGCGCTCCCAAACTTTTAACGAATTGAATTTGGATTAAATTAATAGAAAAATATTTTTAACCCACTATATTTTTACGAGCTAAATTTGTCACTTATGTTCATGTTTTGGATGAAAAGAGTTTAATAAAGGTGGTTGAGAAGCTGTCAAGTGCCAAGCTGTACATATTGCAGCTGAGGAAAAATGAAAGAAAGAAAGTAACCCATCAATCAAGCGACGAAAATACATATGTTTTGTCCCCACATTGTCCATTTTTAAGTTTCTCAACTATTTGTCGTTTTTTGTGCCATAAAAACACCAGAGAAACATATTTTCTTCACTTACTGTGTAATATCAGTAATGCCACCAACCCTACACCTTTTAATTTCCTTGCCTTTCTCTCTTGCACGCGCCAAGTGTCTCTCTCTTCCTTCTTTTTCGTTTTTCCGATAATAGTAAAAATGAATGAATACTTAACACTTTGTTATTGTGTTTTGTTGATATCAAATAATGTCTCTTCAGCGTACACATCATGTTTGTTGCTTAGAGTTGGATTACTTTGAGAAAATGACATTATTAAGTTTAAAATCCATCATAAAGCCAAAATTTGGTCCCACCAAATTATAGAGTGACCCTGTTTAAAAGATTTCTTAGGTAAGAAATCAATGCAATCAAGATTTTACAGCATTAAAATATATGAAAGATAATGATGTGATTGAATAACTTAAAATTGTTTTTAACATCACCTTAATTAAAAAAAGTTTTCCTAATGAAAATGGGCAAAGGTCATTTACACAACTTATATATACTTTCCACATACCTCCCACCAACCTTATGAACATGACCCCTCAGTAGATAGTCTATTTCATCAACTGCTCACTAAATCTCAGCCGTTGAATCTGCAAAATTATTTGTAGTAGTAGTAGTTGTTATTAATTCATCAAACGGTACAATATTTTGTCGGCATGTGCATTTGTCACGTATTAGACATCAATCTCATCCAAGCCCAAACAGTTAGTACAAAAAAAAAAAATCTTCCTTTGTGGCCTTTTTGAATCTGTGAAAACATACCGCTGATATGTTAACGCGAGATGTTTTGCGCAGTACACTTGTCAACATCAATTCATTTGTAGACTTTTATTTGGAGTGAAAACATTCATTTCCAGCTTGTAACTCAATTATTAAATGAATAGTTATATTTTTTTATTGTCCGTCATTGAAGGCAAGATTTGAGCATGATCTTTACTAAAATGTCGGAAATCACATCACAGATGGCATAAGAACATTTACAATAGTGGACCTCATAAGTGCGAAACTTGAAAAGAACGAAATAACTGTAACAAAAAAAAACCTTAATTCTACTCGTACTAATAATTTAGAGTCTGAGAGAGAGGTCAAGCTTCTTCATTTCGTCTTGTTTATTACTACTCTTTGAATGAGTAGGACCACCACCATTATCCCATCTGTACTGTGAAATACCATCAACCTGAGGAAATTTTTGGATAATGTTATCAAATCTAGCAGCAGCACCACCTGATGATGTTCCTGCCACGTGGTAATTATTCGTAAAATTACTCTCCGTGCCCAGCCGGCCAATGGCCGGCTGCTGCTCAATTGGCCTTCTAATTGACCATCCAGGATGTCCGTACAAGGCCGGCGCGCCGAAAGCGGTACTACTAGTAGGCTTGTGAATCATTGAATGAACTTGAATTCCGAGAGATCTATTGAACGAACCATGCAGTGGTAAAGAAGACATTCTCGAATACTTGTTATCGTAACCAAACGCTGCTGCAGTCATTTTTTGACTTCTTTTCGCTATTGTTCTCTCTCGTTTATGCGCGTTTTGATGTCCGCCTAGCGCCTGCGAACTGTAAAATTTCCTCTGGCAATAATTACATGAAAAAACACGAGGCTCCGATTCGTTATTATTACCTGCGGATCGTGATGCCTCTGATGAACTTGTCTGGATATTGGATTTAACCCCGTGATCGAGGCATAGATCCAGAATAAGATCATCGTTTTCGTGTTCATCATTTGAAATTTGGTTATTATTGGAGGCTTGAACTTCCATTTTTTTTTCTCAGAGTGATTTTTGTATAGAGTACTTATTTGGGGAATTGAGACAAGTACATATGGATCAAAGAAACGGGGAGAGTGGGACTAGAAATTGCACTTTAATTTGTGTTGTGATTATGAAAGAGTATAATTGGGGTTTAATAGAAAGAAGAAAGAAGTAGTAGTAAATGTTTATTGATTGAGAATTTAATGCAATGGTACTATGTAAGGAAGGAAGCATTACAGTTACAATAAGCTTATTATAGTAAAAAGATACTCAATAATAATAATAATAATAATACAGATAGATAGATATATATAGATGAAAGAGTTTTGATGGAAACTCATGAAGAAAACAAGTTGTCACAACACAATTAAACCATATATACCCCCATTCAATGTTTCTTTAATACTATATTTTTTCCTAGTCTATATATTCCCACGTTTTCTGCCCTTTTGGGCTTTGGCCACTATATATATACAGTATATATTCTTGTCTTCTTTCGTTTTGACCATTTCTGGAATTCTCTTTTGTTTTTTTGTAAATCAAAGTTATACTAATTTTACCTTCAATTTACAAAGTTATTTCATACTATAATCGACCAATTAAGTAAATGATCTGAAATTTCTGTTAAAGGATAATTTTTAAATGAATGAACATATATTACGCATATTTTTCATATCAGTTACATATATATTTCTAATTCAAAGATTCAAACTGTTGATCTCATGCATGTATATATGTTTTTTTAAAAAAAAAATTGAACTTGCAAAATCAGCTTTTAGTTAAAGCATGAGGTTGCAATTAGTCTTTTTGGAACTTCCAAATACATGAGTTGTGAAGGGTAGATGTGTATTTCCTCATTGTCTGTTCACTTTTATTTGTTCACTTTGAATTTCGTACCTCCTTTAAAGAAATAATGATTAATATAAATATTCATATTAATTGGTGTTCAGTCTCAAGTGTTAAAGGATAATTTGACAAATAAGGTAATTAATGCTGAAAGTAAAACATTTACTAATACATTAACATAATGTTTTTTAACTTGGATTCAATTGACATATATAACCTCTAACTTTGGATGTGCACAATAAACACTTAAATTTGTATAGAATTGAATAAGTAGACACACACGTCCTACGTGACATAATATACCTAGGACGCCACGTAGGACAGTAACTAGCCACGTAAGATGTCACATAGGATGCGTATGTTTCTACTTGTTCAATTTTATATTACTTTAAGTATCTATTTGTGCATATCTGAAGTTGGAGGAATAGATACAAGTTGAAGTCGAGTTAAATGACACATTTATATATAATATAATAGACAAGTAAAAGTGAACGGATGATAGTTTATTGGAGGAAAAAACAGTAAGTACCATTTAAGTACAACTACAAACCGAGTAGAGTGCTGTTACTGCGTTATATTAGTTTGAAGAGGCATTTATTAAATAAGAACAGCTCAGTAAAACTACATATAACATATGTTAATTTTCTAATTAACATGATTTTTGTTAAGACGACACTTATTTTAAATGTATTTTTGGAAAAATAAAAAGGCAACATAGCATAAGTATTAATAATCAATAATGAGAAAAACAGTGGGACAACCTTTTTCCAAATAAAACAAGGAAGCAACGCATGGAGTTTGGCCAACTTTATTTGGCCGAAAGAGACCTATATACATTAATAGAGAACTGCTTTCATCAATGAAAGTATATAATTGTTCATCAAACTTCATTATTATTATTATTCTAAAACAGTACAGTCCCAGATATTATAAAAACACACCAACAAGTATTTGATTTGTTCATTTTAATTATGAATACCATATATGCACCATTATTATTGTTTGTTTGAAACTGATCATTAAAACTTTAAAGTACTCTATATGTATAGTGCTACTAGCTAGCTAGTGAAGGACATTCATGTATTAATGCATACAAATATATCTCAATTTGGAAAACATTAATTAATGCACAACATAAGGAATATAATATCCATGCAGCTGTAACAACTCTAATAATGGAAAGTTATATTCATTTGCACATGACCTATGCCTCAAAAAATTGGAAAATGGATCACTACACCAAAAATACTTTTAGCGACATTAAATATACACCATAACAAAGAGTGTTAAAATATTTATCGACATTAGTTAATTGTCATTGAATCCAATGTCGCTAAAGGCTTTACAGACATGTATAAAGAGTACTAATTACCGTTAAAAGTACATATTTAATGGCAATTAAGCTATACCGTTAATTAATTGATGCTAAAGATTATTTTTAATGTAGTGAATGTACATCCTTTTAATTTAATTTCCAAATGTTACTAGAACTATTGGAATGATCAATGAAACATAGTACTCCTATAAGGTATAGTTTTCCTTCTCTCCTATTTTAATAGGTGTTTTTTTACTTCTTCAAAGTTCATTAAGAAATAACACTTCGATAAGATATAGTTTATTAAGTTATTCTTATTTAGTGGTATATGTTTTTGAGAATTGGACAATATTAACAAGAAATACTTTTTTAATGTAAAGAGTATAGCTGAAAACAATATATTGTCGATTTTAATCTTAAATTTCTAAAGTGACAACTATTTTGAGATAAAAATACTACGAAGGGAATATTATTTTTAAGAAGGATTTTTAGATATAAGGGTGAGTAGCTTTGATCCCTTAATTAGTGGTAAATTCTAATTTTACTCTTTGTGATATCTTACACTAAGGATGTTTATTTTAATTATTTGAAATGTGCATTTTTTATCTTTAATTTGCTTTTGAATATTCAGAATATTCTAGAATATAATTATCAAATCATTTCACAATTTAACTACACGTGTTATGTACTTATGTTAAAATTGTATTTTTACTTTTATTTTATGTAATACACTTCTAAAATATTCCAAGTATAACATGTTTCTTGGAGTACATATTTTAGTTAATAGAATGTTGCTTTAATGTGACTATATATAAAAACCAAAAGTATTTAGACTGGATTAAATGTTTTAATATTATTAGTGTAGTTTAAAACTTTATATCATATATGTTAGTATAACCATTTTTGTTAAGTTGTCAATTAATCTTTGTTAAAATATATTTAAAATCTTTGATATGAATTACTAATATTTTGGTATTATTAGGTGTTACTCCACTACTGATATGACATCAAATGGGGTCATGAGGCTTAGGAATAACGAATCGAATTGACAATGTTGTCGATATCTAATATATATTGTTAGGACTCATTTTAAAATAATTAGTATTCTCTTGTATTTTAGTATTCAACTATAAATTATTTACACACCCGGCCCCAACATTGTGTTTTCTCTTGTCATTGTACACGCAACTATATTAATCAAATAAACATTCTCATTTATAGTATCATCACAGAGTGTATTATAAACTATATGATGATCATAGAATATCTAGTTTTCTCTAGTTTTTATTTTCTTCGTGCTTGTTAATTAGTAGAGGTTCGTTACCTCATTAAGATTAGTAAGGTAAGACTTAGCCCCCCTTACTTATACTTTTCTCATTGAGATCCTTTTCTCTTTATTAATAAAACTAGCCCTAGTGTCAGGACCCGCCACTTTGTAATTAAAATTTGGCATAAAAATAAGTGAGGAGAAACTAGAGTTATGGAGAGGTTAG
This sequence comes from Solanum chiquidenum, assembly GCA_029582725.1. Lineage (NCBI taxonomy): Eukaryota > Viridiplantae > Streptophyta > Magnoliopsida > Solanales > Solanaceae > Solanum > Solanum chiquidenum. The sequence goes on along the minus strand of JAJOOS010014806.1, from coordinate 5,307 downwards.
TGGAAGACTCTAGAATTCCCTAGATCTTTCCTTAGAAGCCTCTAGAATGCCTTAGAATTCTCTAGGCTGGTAGAGAATTCTAGAAGAGGGACTAGATATTTTCCAAGAAATCCTAAGAATTTCCTAGAAAGTGTAGAGATTTCTAGAGAAGGGGCCAATGTGTAAATATCTTAGGGACTTGTAAAGTAAATATTAATTACACTTTAGTCCTTAGGAAGTAGTATAAATAGAGGTGTCATTCATTTGCAAGGCATCAACCAAGTTGTAAGCAATCTTCCAAAGCAATACAAAAGTTTGTAAGCAATCTTCCAAAGCAATACAAAAGTCTTCTTCCAAAAGCTCTCTTGATCTTTCTAAGTCTTTGTTAACATTCTCTTAGTGATCTTAGTCTTAAAGGCTTGCTTGAGCTTGAAGATCTTGAAAGAGCAGTGAGTAAGTTGTCAAGCGCCTCACGGAGTCTTAGCAAATACTCTAAGTCCGTGACAACGTGGTATCAGAGCGAGGTTTGATACTAAGGGAATGATTAACGAAGGAGACGTGAACGCCGTTAGCACCACCAACGTCCGTCCGGAGGGAGGAAAGAAAAACCGCAAGGGAAAGAAGCACCAAAAGGGTAGTGAGGAAATGTTGGTCGACCCCACACCAAGTGAGGCGCTAATATCTCACCCACATTCGACCACCGAAGTCAGTGACATAAACTTGGCAATGAGGCCATTGACGTCACCGCTGGAGAAAAATGGGTCGCAAGGGTTGAAGTGGCGATGCATGCCGTTGAGATATTAGGTCGTCGCATGAATGTGGCCGACGGCAAGTTCAATACTCTTGAAAACTTCACCCTTGAGGAGACCGAAAACATCCGTAAGGAGATGGAGGGACGTCAGCAGGCCGAGTTCGAGATGAAGGAGGCTATCACTTCCTTGGAGTGTCGGCTCATGGAGGCGTTGAGCACAGTTGAGACCATGAAGGCCGAGATGAAAGCACTCAAGGAGGGCGTGAAAGTTGGAGGATCATCGTCGCTTGACCGAGATAGGGAGGCCAAGGTCGAGTCTCCCAAGCCACCTATGTTCAAAGGCGTCCGCGACGCACAAGAGGTGGAGAACTTTTTATGGCATTTGGAGAATTACTTCAAGTGCAACAGGCTGAAGAGCGACGAGAGTGAGATCAACACCGCTATGCTATATTTTTTAGAGATGACCATGCTATGGTGGAGGCGCAAGGAGGCCGAGATAGGGAAGGGGACGTGTACCATTAACACCTGGGAGCAATTCCGGGAAGAGTTCAAGAAAGCCTTTCTCCCTAACAATGTCATCTATGAGGCTAAGCGCAAGTTTAGGGAGCTGAAGCAAACGGGCAGCATAAGCGCATGTGTGCGGGAGTTCACCACCCTCACGCTTCAAATTCCTAACCTCACGGATGATGATGTGTTGTTCCACTTCATAGATGGGCTGCAAAATTGGGCCAGGACGGAGTTGGAACGTCGGCAGGTCAGGACTATAGATGAAGCCATCACACAGGCCGAAGCTTTAACAGACTTCAGGTATGAGAAGCCCGACAGAGCCAGAGAAGAGGATATGAGAGGTAGTCATGACCATGGTGGGGGAGATCATGGCAAGATCGAGGAGCAGCTGCCACATCCCAAGAATCATGATACTCGTAGGTCCGATGACAAGAAGTTTGGACGTCATGGTGACACAGAGAGAAAGGCAGAAACTGCCAAAAGAGGTGGTTGCTACATATGCAGTGGGCCGCATGGCTATGCAAAGTGCCTTGAACTGAAGAGCCTTGGTACTATCCTTCGAGAGCGGAAGGAGAAAGATGCACAAGAGCAAGGACAAGGCGCATAGACGACGCATCTGGGCTTGATAGGATTATGCGGAGCCATCACGAAGCAGCCAGGAAAGACAAGAGGATACGACGCACAGTATGTCGACCTCACGATTAATGGAAGACCCGCTTGTGCTATGGTCAACACGGGTGCAGAGGCCAATATCATCACCAAAAAGGCAGCAACAAGGTTGGGGCTGAGTTACAGTCCAAGTAACGCCCAAATCAAGACGGTCAATGCACCACCGACTCCCGTGTGTGGAGTTGGTCATGGAGTAAGCATCACGCTAGGCGAATGGCAAGGTAAGACCAACTTCACTGTTGCTCCTCTAGATCTCTTTGACATTATTCTTAGGCAAGAGTTCTTCCAGCAGTGCCACGCGGTGATCTACCCTTACCTCCAACGACTTCTAGTCATGGAGCAAAGAGGATGGTGTATGGTGCCCCTGGTTAAGATACCGAAGACGGAAGAACTACGTCAAACTGCCATGCAGCTTGTAAGAAGCCCTAAGAAGAAGGAGCCGACGTTTATAGACACCATTGCAAGTTTGAAATAAGACAATGGTGCAAAAAGGTCCTTGCCACCATGCATGGAGAAGGTTCCAAAAAGGAACAATGTTGTGATGTCAAAGAAGTCGTCAAGGCACGCACCTCCTAGGAAGCAGTTAGATCATAAGGCCGAGCTAGAGGAGATCATAAAGCAGCTAAATGAGTTGTACGAGGGCCTTGATCGAGTCAATGGACTACTGGTCGCGCATACGAAAAGACAAAACTCGATTGTCTATGCAGGAGTTATACGACGCGGTCGTCGCATCAATATGTGGGGGAGAGTGTCAACCCGCCACTTTGTAATTAAAATTTGGCATAAAAATAAGTGGGAAGAATCTAGAGTTATGGAGATGTTAGTGGAAGACTCTAGAATTCCCTAGATCTTTCCTTAGAAGCCTCTAGAATGCCCTAGATCTTTCCTTAGAAGCCTCTAGAATGCCTTAGAATTCTCTAGGCTGGTAGAGAATTCTAGAAGAGGGACTAGATATTTTCCAAGAAATCCTTAGAATTTTCTAGAAAGTGTAGAGATTTCTAGAGAAGGGGCCAATGTGTAAATATCTTAGGGACTTGTAAAGTAAATATTAATTACACTTTAGTCTTTATGAAGTAGTATAAATAGAGGTGTCATTCATTTGCAAGGCATCAACCAAGTTGTAAGCAATATTCCAAAGCAATACAAAAGCCTTCTTCCAAAGCAATACAAAAGCCTTCTTCCAAAAGCTCTCTTGATCTTTCTAAGTCTTTCTTAACATTCTCTTAGCGATCTTAGTCTTAAAGGCTTACTTGAGCTTGCAAGATCTTTAAAGAGTTGTCAAGCGCCGCACGGAGTCTTAGCAAATACTCTAAGTCCGTGACACTAGGCACACATTGCCTAGCAAAATTTCTTTAAAAAAAAAGTGGTAATCACCTCCGCCATCAACCCCAACAAATTGAGCATTCGTGTCATGTTGAAGCATAAATGAAAATACTATTAATTTTGATGATAAGATGAGGACATGATGTCATGATTATACAATATTACAATATACACGTTATACACACACAAGCAATATTCAAACTCTATCAATTTAATTACAATATTACAAACCAAAATTTAAAAAGAAGAAGATAAATATGTCTTTTTAATGGTATATTTAGGTTATTATATTATTTTATTATTTTTATATATTTTTTCACTCATTTTCCCTTTTCAACTTACTTTGATTTGTTGTATTCGAGCTGAGGATCTTCCCGAAACAACCTCTCAGATCTATTCTCTTCAGGAGAAAGTGATAGAATCTGTATGCGCATACAGTCATACAATATATTCTCTTTATATCTGATATGTGGGATTTAAACTTTCATTGGATATGTTATTATGGTTATTGTAGTGTATACCAAATCTCTAGATAATTTGAATAAAAATCTCAAACAGTATATATTACTATTACTAGTATATATATATTGCTTGGTGTGGAAATTGTCTTGATGCATTACAAATGGCCGACAATTAGATAGGAAGCAGATGGAGATATAGGTCCCCCTAATATATAATGTGCAAAGGAGTTAGTGCTTGCATAGGCATACATGCTATATTTAACATGAACATATATTTTTTTTATAGATATAATCATACAATATAGTTGTTTGAAATAAAAAAGATATGGTATTTTTAGGATTGATCCAAAATGAGAGTTTGCTATAGTAATGGACATCTTAGTTTTTTTGTCTCAATGCTGAAATGAGAGGATTCTTAAAGATTTTGCGTGTGGTTATGGAGTTTGCTTTGTCTAATCAAAGTAAAAGAATTGGGACCCAAAATTCTCTCAACTCATGTGTTAGATTTCTTTGTCTGTGTATCTTTGAACAATCCAAATGTTTTGGGAAATTAAAGAGAGATCTAAAGAAAACATATTGAAAGGGAAAGCAACTTTTTTGCCTTTTCCCTATCTAGATTCGAGGCGGAATCAGAATTCCAATTACGAATTTAACATAACTATTCAATAATTTTGATTAAAATCATATATTAGTATTAATAAATTCATGACTTATATGTCTAAATACTTTATAATGGAGTCAAGCTAATTATCTTTTTAAAAGTTTAAAATCCATAAATTCAAATTTTTGAATTTGACTTTGCTCATTTTAACTTGCCCAAATTAAGTGCTATATATCCACCTATTACATACTCATGAAATATATTTTCTATGCACTTTTACTTGTCGATTATATTAAAAATATTTTTTAATCTTTATCTGTCCACTTTAGTGTAGTTAGAGAAAGATAATTTTTTTTTTTTTATATTACCCTTAGAATTAACTATTCATTCTAAATTATTCTTTAAATTCATATTAATATAAGTATTATGATAAAATATACACTTTATTTATTATTTTTTAAAATATACATAAAATTTATGAAGGAGTAAAAATGAACCGAATATTATCAAGCATTTCATGCACCATCTATTGATATCCCTTGTCGTTATTTCTGGCTTTCGGTTCACTCCAAAAGCTGCTTTCAGTAAAAGTAACACATGTCTATATAGATTATGATCAACATATCTACATTCATAGCTCATAGCATATATGCTTTTGACAAAAAGTTAACTCCAAATGCCTAATTAATTGAGTAATTTCATTGGTCGATATATCTACTAGTACGTGCAGTGAAGTATTTGACATTTGAAAATGACACCAAATTTTGGTTACTAAGACCATCTCCAATCCCACTCTATTTTACTCTCCATTCTCTATATTTGGAGAGTAAAATAGAGAAAGGGCTCTCCAACCACCCTCTAAATTACTCTTTATTCTCCATTTATAGAGAGGTGAATAGTAATTCTCCAAATTTGGAGAACTACTATTCACCTCTCTATTTCACTTTTTCATTATTTTATTATTATTTTCTATTATTTTGTAGTTAACATATTATTTTTCATATAGACCATTAATT
>JAJOOS010014805.1:0-15845 GCA_029582725.1 Solanum chiquidenum | reverse complement strand
CCTAGATCGATTCCCGATCTTCAGTTCAGCAGCATCAGTGGTGAGTCCTCATTCTTCGAGGACTAGTGACATGTTTATCTTTATCGCTTTCAGTCTTTTAGTTTCAGTTTTTGCTAGATCTAGTTGGGGCATGTCCCAACATTTTTAGTCAGTTTAGAGGCTTATTTCTGACATAGTTAGATTCAGCTTAGTTGTGAGTTAATAACTTCTATAGGGGATTAGGTGTTCTTGAAGGTGTCACCAATGCAAGGGGTAATGAGGTTTGATAAAAACGGAAAGTTGAGTCCACACTATATAGGGCCATATAAGATTATCCGAAGACTTGGCCAAGTTGCGTATGAGTTAGAGCTACCTCAAGAGCTTTCAACCGTTCATCCGGTGTTTAATGTCTTAATGCTTCTAAAATGCATAGGTTATCCATCTTGTATTACTCCTACAGAAGATGTACATGTTACAGAGATCTTAGTTATGAAGAAGTACACATTGCTATTCTGGATTGACAAGTTAGGAAGTTAAGAAGTAAAGAAGTAGCTTCTGTAAAAGTATTATGGAGGAACCAACAAGTAGAAGAGGTTAATGGGAAGCCGAAGAAACAGTGTAATTGAAGTATCCTCATCTCTTCCAGATTGATGAGAAAGATGAAAATGTTGAGTTGAGGTTCTAACAAGTCAGTATAATTATATATGTTCAACGTGATTAATATTAGTACTAACTTAGGCTTGAACTTGTTTGGGCTGAATAACCATGCTAACATTCGAGGACGAATGTTTTAAGGGGGGAAGGATGTAACAACCGTATTATGCATATGCTTGTTCTATTCATGTGATACTTGACATAGCCTTATATTATAGGTGGGGGATCATGTTTCTTATATGATTAGCATTGGTTTAAACTAGACCGGAAGGTGATGTGATGCCTTGCACGTTTCAGCATGTGTACCGCAAGTTCACTCTAATGGGAGTATTTAAACTCGAGACAGTAAGGTCGTAATTGAGCTTAAAGTTGATAGTTAAGTGCTAAGTTAAAGCAAAAGGGATTAATATTTAGAAAATGGAATAAAATAAGTGAGCTGCTTGCTTGACTTAACTAAGAAAGTAGGTGACAAGTAGGTGCATCACCTACTTTGACCTATTGACCAGTCCAAAGGACCAAGTAGGTGCATCTCCTACTTGAGCTATATGGATATAGTTAAAAAGGCCAAGGTTTATGGATCAGATTTGGGCCTATGCTAATGGACTCACTTGAGGCCCAAACTAAGTTAAATAAAATGAAAATGAAATTAAAGCCCAGCAGTCAAATCTGCCAAGGCCCTATATATTTAATCCCAAGTGAAAGTAAGTAGGTGCATCACCAAGTTTGACCTTTTGAGCTGCTTGATGTACATAAGAAGGTGCATCACCTACTTGACCAATTAGTGGCTGAAACTGGACCAAAAAAGGGAGGTTCTAGAGGATATTCTTAAAGGTGAAGAAATCCCTATATAAGATATATTGGCTGCTATTCTCACTTATTTTTAACACACAATATTGAGAATTAACTCCAGTTCTCTCTCTCTTTTCTCTTAAAGAATAAATCAACAGCCTTAAAGTTCCTTCTATGGTTTTTGAAGAAACCCTCAAATCTGCAAACGAAGGTAAGGAAAACACTTATGGATTTAGCTTAATTCTCCCATGGAAGACTAGAAAACATGTTATTCGTGGTTAATTATAAGTACAAGGCAGAAGTTCCCAAAAGCTACTGTTCACTTTCCTTAATTATTAAGATAGTTTTCTCTTCTTCTTTGGTTTAAGTGTGAAGGGATGTTGAAGTTCTAGAGGAATTCAAGTTATAAGGAGAAGTTACAAAAATTGAGGTAAGGTGACTGCTCCATTTTCTTCCTCCTTATGTATGAGTTTGAGTGAGGAATTATGGGTGTGCTGTCATAAAGAACTCAAGGGGGTGGTGAGTTCAATAATTTGTTGTATGATAAAGAATATTTGAGGCTTTTTTATGTGTATTGTTGTTGGTGCAGTTTGGGTAATCTTGGAAAAGGATATATAGTGTATGTATTAGGCAGAGAAGGAGGGTGTGATGATACACATTATTTTAAGGGCTGTATGGGCTCATTATCTGTCAAAGTTAGCTACTGTTTTACAAGGCTCACGGTGTGATAGCTGCTAATTTAAGTTTATCATGACTTATATTGTAGATTAAAACCTGAACGGGGAGGCTGAATCGTGATAGTTGTATTGGTCAGAGGATACGGTTTGTAAGGCTATTCAATTCAATATTCTTCGACATAAAATATGATACTTGCAATTAATATCAATAAGTGAATTTCCTAAGTTCTATTCCTAGTAAAGGAAACATAGTGGCAGCGTATGATCTCCAAATAGATAACAATATTTCCCCCTCTCCTTAGTGTACATAATTACTTAATTAAATGTTTACTACTCTATAGTTGTGTAATTATCCTCCTATGTGCTAGTATAGATATGGTATTTGCAAAAGCAAGTTTGGTGAATCCTCTTCTTAGTCAGTTGAAGTCAATTGTGTCATTTAAGCTCACAAGTAATGCATTGATGTTACATAGCTCCTTATGTCATCGTTGCTGCCTTGAAGTATTATATTCATGTCTTCTACTACTGGTCTGTAGTTCCAACTATCAAAAATGATTATGACCACCAAAACAACAATCTCAAAGATTAAAGAATCTAAGTGAAGCAATCTGTATAATTAAGGGTGGTAGCTCAGGGGCGAAAACCTAGCATGGGCCGATCCCAATTTGTGTTATTATGAGGACCACATCCCATGGGTTAAAATACCTAGCATGGGTCATCCTCTTCTACCACTGATCAACTGGTGATTCATATCACAAGCCTTATAAAGATCATATCACACAGAAAGGTAAAGACAAGAATGTAACATACATGATCCCATAAGAGTTAACAAAAGTGGTCTTCTATTCTGATTTATGCACACATATATTGATACTTGGTTTCATTCAAACTCTTATTTTATATATGTTATTGCCTTACATATTCAGTACATTTTTTCATACTGATGTTCCTCAAGAGGGATGCTGCATTTTGATGTTGCAGGCACAGGTACTCCAACTAGTAGACCTCCTCAATAGTAGTACACTACAGTCAGCTACTTTTGGTGAGCTCCAGGTTGATTCAGAGCTTTACTGAGTCCTTGGTGAATTCATTTTGGTATTGTAGCATAGTTAAGGGTAAGGTGGGGTCTGTACCGACCTAATCTAAGATTTTATATCTTTAGAGGCTTTGTAGACTTATGTATATAATTCAGTAGCGTCTTAACAAGTTGTGTCCTCAACGGCCAAATCTTGTATATAAGTTTTGGGTCTACTTATGTTGGTTCGTCTCGCTGCATCCTATGTGAACTTGTTACCAGATTGTCATAGTTATATGCATAGTAAGCACAGGTTACATGTTGGTTCTCTCGTGCCTTTAGGGCATCGGGTGCCTTTCCGTCTTAATGGGATTTGAGGCGTGACATTCATAGCCTTGGAGGGAAAGTTCATGAAGGTTGATGTATGATTATGATGCTATGCAAATGCTTTGTGCTTTCAATGAAAGTAATGTGATCATGTCTACAATGCAATAGTGTTATTATTGAAAGGTTATTCTCAATTATGCACTTATGAATTATGATGATATATTGGAAAGGTTTCTTCAATGTTGTAACACCCCGGAAACTCTATGACTTAAGTTAAAGCCTCACTATATGAATAATGACTTAAAAATAGTTAAAATGATGTTTCTAAACCTAAATTAATGCAATGAATTGGTTTGGAAGAGTAATAGTCTGAACGTCAAGAAACGACCAAGACGTCCGAAAACTAGAGAAGAATGTGTTCTAGTGTGTCTTTAGGTTTTGGGCAGGTTTGTGATTGTATGATGGTATAATCTTATAAAAAGGTTTAAATTAGGTAAATATATGTTTATAGGGTCAAAAAGTTTGAATATGACGCCCTGGGGCCACCCTAAGGGGTCTCGAGGAGGACCCCAACCTTGACCAAGCAAGCTGCCAAGGCAGCTTGCAAATTGCACTTGAAGGGAATAGGTCCGCGTCGCGAACTAGCTCCCCCAAGGAGCAAAAGTCTAGTTCACGATGCGGTTATGTTGCGGACTCTACTATCTCTAAATTTAATTCCAAATATCTTTAGGGAACAACTCCGCGTCGCGGACTTATTCCGCAATGAAAATGCAAAAATTCAGAAATCGATTTTTACTTCATTAAAGAGTCCAACTTAGTGAGGGGTATTTAGGGTACTTTATGGGACGTGTATATAATGCTTTTTAAGTCAATTTACCTCACTTTTATCAATCAAACACAAAACCCCAAAGATCAAAATCTAAAGTTCCTCCTTCTCTCTACTCTCTACTCTCTTCTCAAAGAACTCCATTGAAGAAGATTGGAGCTTCAAGAAGAAGATCAACTCTCCAAGGGTTTCAACTCGGATTTTCGTGGTTAATTCATCAATAAGGTATGGTTGCTTATTAATCTTGGGATTCCTTTCCCCAAGAGGCCCCTTCAAGATGAATTTCAAAATCTCCAATTTCTAGGTTTCAATCCAAATATGTGGGTCTTCTTTCTAAAGTTGAATTGATGCTATAAACTGACTTTTATTGATGTTATATGAATAATTATGGATGAATTTATGTTGTATTGGTGGTTTCTTGAAGAATTCCCCATGAGACCCATGTTTCTCCCTCTTTTCCTAATTCTAACCCTAGTTTGTGTTGGATATTAATTGAAGGCTATAAATTGAATGTGATGTTATGTAATTAATGTTTGTATGATGATTATACCCTAGGTTATGTATAATTTCTATGAAATTAGGTTTGAGTCTTTGAATGAAGCCTTGAAGACTATGAAGGGAATATGTCAATTGCTTATATCGATGTTGAGTATGTTATTACTTCATGGATTACCTTGTATTATGTATTGGTTATGAATTGTTTGGTAATTGAAGTATGAATTTCCCATGAAGGGAAATAATGTATGAAGGTTGGTTCTTCTTTGAACTCAAGTATGAAAGGTAAATTACTTAGATTGTAATGATGTTATACCTAATGTGTTGTTGTGGTGTTGATGACCTAGTTTCCTCATCCTTAATCCTGTACACTTGAATTATCTATGAAGTATGTATGTATGTTATGGTATGATTGTTATATGATTGAAAGTTAGTTCTCATGATTATAATGTAATGTAAAGTGAAAGGTTTACTCACTTGCTAAGTGTTTCCAAAGTGAAAGGATTGTTACTCACTTATGAACACATATGAACTATTATAGTAAGATGTCTACATAAGAGTCTAGTAAAGGCTAATGTGAACTTATGTGATGACTAAAGATGATTACAAAAGGGAATTAGATGCTTAGCACCGAAAGGGCATGTAAATGAGATGAGGGTCTCATGTTTAGTAAGTCTGGCTCCCCACATGGGTTTCCTCACATTTAGCAAGTTCGTATTACCCACGGTATGTGTTGTCTCATGAGATGGAAACCCCCACGTTTAGTAAGTTAGGGTTTCTAGAAAAAATCTCCTTGACCCATAACTATGTGCCCACATAGGACTTTAGCTTAGTGGATCCACCTAGATAGCTATGTATGAATGGTTACACCTTAGGCAAGTGTTAACCCTCTCTTTTTGGTGTGGGAGTAGAACACCGGATTCCATGTAGTTTTCATGTTCTATGTCGGTTATTGCAATATTTCCCTAATGTAAAAGTAAATGAAGGTATGAAAGGTGTGAACTCTTACTAGGGCTTTCTTAAGGGTTTGTACATAGTGTAAGGGAGGGTATGGGACTTCTCGTTCACATTGCACTTGTGGGATCCTAAGAGATAGTTGTAGTAGTGTTCTCTTATGATTATGATGATTATGATTTATGTCTGTTGAAGCTATGTTATGTATGATCATTATGAATATGGTAAGTTATTATGAAATATGATCTTATGAATATATGCATGAAGTAGGTTGCTAAATGTGATACTTGGCTTTGAATAGGGTTATGGGGTTCTATTCTTTGCATTGCACTAGTATTGCTTGGGTTGTCTACATGTTGGGATGATATTATGTTGGTTTGGACTATGATGCTTATTTTGTGTGCATATTGGATTTACTTGGTAAAAAGAATGTTTTGACTAAATGTCCTTTTATGCATGTTTCAATGGTTTTTATGCATAGTAGCCATACTTAGTACGTATGTTGTACTAACCCATATTTTCTCCCTTTTCCCCAAGCATTTAGGTTCGGGTCGTTGAGGATTCAAGTTTATTTCTCAAGACACTTGGAGTTGCTTCCCCAAGTTGGTGAGTCCTCAAGTCCGAGGACAAGACCCTATGATCTAGCTTCCATGTTTAGTTCTTTGCTTATGTTGAAAGACATTGTTGTACTTTCCTATTTCAAGACTTCTTATTGATGTAAGGTCTAAGTCCCATTTTTGATACTTTTATGTCTAGATGGTACATTGTGACGAAGTTAGATTATGTTTTCCATATATGAAGTGAAGTTGAACATCCAAAGTAAAAGTTTTAAATTTTCCGTGATTTTATTCTATGATACATGCTATGATGAATGCTAAGGGCTTGTAAAAGACCTGTTCGAGTCGAATACGCCGGTAACGACTAGGGGATGCTCTCGGGTCGTTACAAATGTAATATTACATCTTGAATTGGTAGGATTAGGCATCCTCTTCTTGTGTAACTAATGTATCTTGACTTAATGAACATTGAATCGGTAGACCTAATAGTGGTAGCCCTTTCATAAATGATTTATGAAGTATTCTAGGCTTTGTCTTGAATTGGTAGACCTAATGGTGGTAGCCATTGCATGATGAGTCTATGAACTATTTTGATGATGTGTCTTGGATCGGTAGGCTAATGGAACCCTTCCATGCATGATAATAATGAACCTTGGATCGGTAGGCTAATGGAACCCTTCCATAAATGACAATGATGAATTGAATCGGTAGGCTTATGGCACCCTTTCATGAGGATTCAACGAGTTATCCTAATAATGTACCTTGAATCGGTAGGCTTATGGCATCCTTTCATGTGTTAAATGATGTACTTTGAATCGGTAGGATTATGGCACCCTTTCATGTGTACTAATGTCAAAGTAATGAACTACTCTATGGACATGTAAGCTTAGCACCGAGTGGATATGGTAAGATGAAAGCTCTCCCCATGTTTAGGTCGGGTTTCAATGAACATCTTTCTTATCCCAAAACTATGTTCCCACATAGGTTATTAGCTAGTGGATCCACCTAAGTTAAAATGTTATCGGTTCTACCTTAGGCAAGTAGACCACCTCTTTACAGTGTGGGGCAAAGATACCGGATTCCATGTTAAGCTCACATGGTCTATGTCAGTTAATGCTTATTCCCATCATGTGAGATACGTTCCATGGTTACTCAAGAGGTTCTATGAAGTATGGGTGGTAGTATGGGATGCCATCCATGCATTGAACGAGTAGGCTTTGAGAGGGCTATGGTGTGTTTCTCTAACGTCATAATGCCTAATGAACGAATGTGCTCATAATAAAGCTAATGAGAATATTGACTTAAAGGCTTAATAGAATGATGAATGCTTTACTTGGAAATGTTATTATGAGTTACATTCCTTGTTATGACTTATGAAATATTTATGTTCCTTATGCATGAGTATTATCTAAAGATGAGTATGAAGGATGGTAAGTTCATCTATGGTGGCCTCAAAGTGGTACTTAATATGAATAGTAGTATGTGATGCCATTCTTACATTGCACAAGTATAGCTTAGCGTTACTTAAGGTGAAGGTTCTAAGATGTTGAAATGACTTATATGTTGATTTTACTTGTAACTTATGCCTCTTTTACTAAAGTTCATGATGTTTTATCAAATTGGCATATAACATGGATTTTAACCAAAATGTCCTTTTTAAAGCATGATTTTTGCATGGCTATCATACTTAGTACATTAATTGTGCTAACCCATATTTGTTCTATTTTTCTACAAAGTGTAGGTTCCGGTAAGTGAGTTGATTTCTTCTAGTTCAAGCTTGGATTGATTCCCTCCAAAGCTTGTGGTATATCCTCATGGATCCGAGGACAAGTTCTTTATTGATGTTTCTTGTCTTTCATTATATTAGACACTTTTTAGACTTTCTATCGTAATGACCGTGACCTTATTCTTACTTCAAGTTGTATTATATGGTCATGTGATACAAGTAGACTTCCACTGTTTGTTTTAAATGAAGTTTTCAATTGTATGGATTAAAAATATTTTTAAATCCATACCTTTTCTCTTATGTCTTATGTTATGAATGCTATGATGCTTGTATGAGGCTCTTCAGAGTCTTGTACGCCGTGTTACGTCTGGGGTGTAGGGTCGGATCGTAAGAAACATGGTATCAGAGCACAAGATATTGGTAATGGTTTTTTTTAGATTGATGCCTCATAAGACACGTCTAGTAGAGTCTTGTTCATTAATGTGAAGCTCTCCACATTTATGAATGAGAGGCTATAAGACGTTAGGAAGCTACACTTATTTCATTACTCTTTGAGTCGTGCCATAGAGTTTAGCTCTATAAAAGTCCTTTTCCTAACCTTTCTCTTGTGTTTATAGGATATGAATACAACAAGGGTGAATGCAAGAAGGATGTAAGAGGATATTGTGAATGAGGGAGTTCCTCCCCAAAGTCCTCAAGTTCCTCAAGGCAATCAATCTCCGGTTGATCCTCCGGCCATGTCCAATGAGGAAGTTAGGTCGGCTCTTCTAATGATGGCTCAAGACGTAACTACTCAAGAACAATCTATGACGGCTCAAGCCAATAGGGGCTTTGAGACACACGTGAACCCTAATATGAGGACTATGGCTTCTAGGTGGAGAGACTTTGTGAGAATGAACCCTACGGTGTTTCTTGGTTCCAAGGTGGGAAAGGATCCCCAATAGTTTGCGGATGAGGAGTATAAGGTAGTTGATGCTATGGGGGTGAATTCTATAGAGAAAGCGGAACTATCCACTTACCAATTGAAGGATGTTGCTCAAGTTTGGTTTACTCAATGGAAGAGCAATAGGCCGGTAGGAGCGGGTTTCATATATTGGAAGGTGTTTAAGAATGCATTCCTTGATAGGTTCTTTCCCCGTGAGAAGAGGGAAGCTAAGGTGGAGGAGTTTATCAATCTTAGGCAAGGTAGCATGAATGTCCAAGAGTATTCTTTGAAGTTTACTCTATAGTCTAAGTACTCTCCATCTTTGGTGTCCAACCCGAGGGATGAGATGAGTAGATATGTAACGGGTGTCTCCGACCTAGTTGAGGAAGAATGTCGTACCGCATTGGTCCATGATGACATGAATATCTCTAGACTTATGGTGCTTTCTCAACAAATCGAGGAGTCCAAACTTAAGAGAAAGAATAGAGAGGTGAAGAGAGCTAGGACCGATGAGCAAGGTCAACCAAGGTTAAAATAGAGATCTTCTAACAATGATTCTTCAAGCACTCCTAGGGTTAATCAAGAGAAAGGTAATGGACCTTCATTTTCTAAACCTACTTGCACTAATTGTGGGAAAAGGCATCATGGGAAGTGCCTAGCCGGTACAAATGGGTGTTATGGTTGTGGAAAGAGTGACCATCAAGTGAAATATTTCCCTACACTCACGACCAATGGAAGGGAGTCCAAACAAGCTTCTCCTAGTATTCCGGATCCTAATGCTCCAAAGTATGGTCGTTTCTATGCACTCCGGTCTAGAGAGGAAAAAAGAGTACTTCCGGATGAAAGCACCAGTATGTTCATAGTTCCTTATGGTTGTGAAAGTTTTATTGAGGTCCCTATGTTATTTTCATGTTAGCCTTAGTATGGGTTTACTCCCAAGGGGGAGATGGTATTGTTAGAAAGTAAGGTTGTTGAGAGTTCCGATATCCTTATCTCTTTCTTTCTATTCCTATTCAAGCCTAAGACAAAGAGTTCCTTTCTACTTTTTTCATGTTTTGGAGTCATGTGTGATTATGTGTTTCCATGGTCTCCTTATGTTATGCATGCTTCTAATGAATTCATGTTTACATGAGAAAATGAGCTTTTATGATTTATATTCCTCATGTTGATGTGCATTTAGTATGAGTTGTCTATATGGTTCATGAGGTGAATTGTTGAACATGCCTAAATGTGCTTTTGAGAATTAATGCATGAATTGCTTTATGATGTTATGATGAGCATGATTTGAGTTGGAGAAGGTAATTATTCCAATGATGTCACGACCCAGGGCTACCCCTTAGACGTAACACGGCGTACTTGACCCCGAAGGAGTCACATACAAGCCTCATAGGATATCTTAAACATACGAGCATAGGAAAATAGTGCGGAATTTAAAACTTTTCTTCACAATCAAAGTCTCTTAAAAAATGAAAGAGAATCTATGACATTATGTCTCAAACCATATATTTTACTTGGAAATAAACTCTTGAAATACAATATTAGGGACATAGCCCTTACAACCAAAGTCTAAAACATAAAAGAAAGACAATAAAGGACATGTGAGCAAGCCCTCGAATACAATGAGGACTCACCAATCTTCTTCTTCTGGATCTCCTATGAACCTAGCCACGAGGATGAAATTCAATATCTCCAAAGCCTACACTTATATAAAATGTAGAAAGTTGGGGTTTACACAAAAAGTACTAAGTATAGAAGCCATGCACAAAACCATTAAAATATGCATAAAAGGGACATTTCATTTGAAATCATGCTATATGCCATTTTTGAACATCATCTTTGAAATAGTTGGAGAATGCAACCCATAAGGCAACTCACATACATTACATTATAACATGAGAGATATCATTATAATAACAAGCATAGTCTCCAACATCAACACAATACATATCCCAATCTTTAAAATACATAGCCTACAATCATAACACAATATAAAGTCAAATACCAAGATCATCTCATCATTAAGTAATCATCACATAAGAAACCCCTAGGAAACACTTGTGCAATGTATGGCTGGCATCCCACAATACCAACCCTACTAAGTACTCCCTTGAATCTACTTTAATCAAGTATTTCATCTTTAGACCTCATCCTAAGCAATAGCCACAAATAAGGAAATAGTCATGTACATTACTTGAATTTTAAGGAAAGTCATTCATAACAACTATCTATTTAATATGCATACATGCATTCAATCTCATCATAATATAAAGGAACCATCCCATGACATCCTACGAAGTCTACTTGTGCAATGTGGAAGTCAAGTCCCATACCCCACTCCTACTAAGTAAAACTCACCAAGAAGTCATAGTATAGTTCATATCTCATTCATTATCTTTATTATATAGGGAAAAGTACCCATAACCGACATAGACCATGTGAGCTACATGAAATCCGGTGTCGTGTAACCCCACACCGAAAGAAGGTGTCATACTTGCCTAAGGTAGAACTAAATGTATCGCTATAAGGTGGATCCACAAGGTAAAGACCTATGTGGGCACATAGTTATGGGATAGGGAGATTGCTTCTGGAAACCATCCCTATTGCATTGGCCGAGGGGCTTCATCTCCTCTTGCATTGGCGGAAGGGCCTTTACCTAATTTTCCATATCCACTTGGTGCTAAGCATTATTTCCCAAATTATACATAATTAATCTTGAATTGCATTTGCATGTGTGAAGGAATGCTCTATCCTTCATTCAATACAATTCATCAAACTATCTCATAGATTCATTAAAGGTGAGAATGTACTTTCAACCTTAGAATCAACATTAGTATGTGAGAATAACTTTCACACCAAGATCATGTGTTCTCATGAGAATGGAATTACAGTCAACACAATAGGACCATCATGGTCATGTACATTTCATGCATAATAATGTGTAAAGGTGCATATGAGAACTATACTTTCAATTAACACCATTGATACATCATAATCATGTTTATGCATGGAGTGTGTGTGTAAATGTCCTTTCAATGACACAATCAACAACATTATCATCATAGAAACTTCCCTCTCAAAGTGTTCATAAGCATGTACATAGTATCACAATCATGCATAATTCACATTAATTGCATTGAAAAATCATAGACCATGTAAATCAACACATCTAACATTCATTGTAGTAGACATGTATATATTCATAACTCAAGTAGTTCATTCATTACATGTATAAGCTCATATACTCATATTGTAGGTCATGTGGGTGAAGTCCTTCCACAATCGCAACATATAAAATTTAACATTCATAATAGCCTCCTTCTTAGAGAATCAACATACATAGCTCATTCATATTAGCTATTAACTTTAAGGCCATAGAAGTCATCTTCATGTTACAAGGTTTACTCTCAAGAATTACCTCAAATGGTCATTAGGTAAACCTAATTCTCATGGTAAACTAACCACATGCTTTATTCTTACTCAATCAAAGTCATAGAGCATCAAGTAACTAAATCTCAATACTACTCAACCATGATCCATCACGTAAGACCTAATCAAGTTAAATCATATTTAGAAGCTTTACTCTAAATCAATTCATGTCTAGGTGATCTAATATAAGACATTACATGAAGAAGATCCTCATTATTGGAGGATCACATTTAAACTCTCAATTTGCCTCTTTCATGACACAACCCTAGACTATGTCAATTTCATCATAGGATCTTAGGATAATCAATTATACATGTATAATTATACTTAGATCATGCAATTACATCATAATTAACTCACATCCAATCAATTGGACCGACTTGCAAACCTTGATACCATTTTTCGGGGGTGCGGAACTGGTAGTTGAGGAATTCATATTTGTGGTAGTGTGGTAGGTGGTAGTGTGGTAGGTGAGGTATTAACTAGCCATATTTTATTATAATATTATTTTAAGGGTGTTAATCTTGATATTTCTTTAATATTATTTATGATATATTCTAGATATAACATATCTTGAGTTCTTCGGTACATATGTAAATTATTTTCCATTAATTGTTCTAATAGTTTTATTTCTTCCATAGCTACTATCCAATATTGTAAATATTCGTAATTCATTTTAATCTGAATTTATTTCTAAATCGTACCATTCTATTCTTTCATTATCTAAGTATAGATCTTGTAAATCTATTTCATATCATTCTTGATTTAATATATCTCCTAATTCGTAGTCATCAAATATTTTTTCCCATATAGTTCTTCTTAATTCAATTATTTCTATATCTTTAAGTATATATAAGATTAATGTTTTATAACTTTTTATCATTTCATCATGCATATACGTTGTCATGTTCGTTGTTATGCAGTTTTTTGCTTTCAATTATTCCTTCCTATCAGATTCATAATTGATTAAATTCATATTAGATCATTATGAACTAGATTATTTGTTTATCATGTTTTCCAGTCACTACTAGCATCATATTTTAGCGGATACTTCCTTCTTATCAGTGCCTCAACTGTGTTTACTCCCCTAACAGCTTTCCTCGCCTATCGGTTTCAACTTTAGGATGGCATAGTATAGAAGTTTTCTCCCTGTTTCCAGTGTGCTAATAAACTAGAAATCATTACTTCAAATAATTCTAATACATAATAACTAACATAAATTTATTCAATCATATATATGATATTCAGGAATATATGAAATTAGTTCTGCATATTTTTTGAACAATATACCTTTGTTTCTTGCTTAGCCATGCTATCTGAAATATCTAATTGAATTTCACATTTTTCCATTAGTATTTTAAATATTTATCTTAGTTGAGAGAGAGGTTTTTATGAAAAAGGATTTTTATTGTCTTAGGCGTTGCCTGCCTTTTCATTTACATATACCTTCCTTTATATAGAAAGGAGTTTCCTTACTTTATCATCCTCCCTGATACTACACGTAATGAACCTAATATATATATAATATAATATAGTATATCTACATTATGACATATCTATCTACTTTATGACAC
Source organism: Solanum chiquidenum (assembly GCA_029582725.1). Taxonomy (NCBI): domain Eukaryota; kingdom Viridiplantae; phylum Streptophyta; class Magnoliopsida; order Solanales; family Solanaceae; genus Solanum; species Solanum chiquidenum. The sequence goes on along the minus strand of JAJOOS010014805.1, from coordinate 1,921 downwards.
AATGACACACGATGACACACTTTATGACATATCTATCTACTTTATGACACAATGACACACTTTATGACTTTTTTCATATATAATATACCTAACTTTCATGACTTTTTACTTTTTTCCACATTTCTTCTTTTTCTTCATCTTTATCTTCTCATCATATTCTTTTTAGGCTTCCGTCTTTATCTCTTATTCCAGCTGGACGTCTGAGATTATATTATCTTCTCCGTTGCATTTTGAGCATAGATGATCTGGATATTTGTGTCCAATCATCTTGCAATATCTGGTTAATAGTTCTGGTGAAATAAATCCTGCTTTGAGTGCTCTTGTCGTAGGTCTTTCTTCTGGTTTTAATAATGATAAAATCCATCGCCGGACTTCATCCATATCTGCTCTTCGTAGTTCTTTTGAATTAGAGTATATCTTTAATTGATCTCTTGAGTAATAACTCCATATATTGTTTCCATTTAAATAGTTATTTGCTAATTCTTGTATAATACTTGATATACCAATTAGTCTTTTATTGGCATAAAAACCTAGTATCTCTATTTTTTGTATTTCGGCTTGTTGTCCAATATCTTCTGGTATAATCATATATTTGGTTAATCCTATCTTGATAACTTGAATTGGAGGTTTTATCTCCTCGTATAATATCTCTGTTGGTGCCGTATAAAATCTTATATAAAATAAATTTCCCTTAGTAACTCTCTTATATGTAATAAATGCTTTATGTAGTTCCGGTATGCCACTTAGTTCCTCTCCGTCATAAGTATATACTGTATTTAATAGTCCATAGTTGTAACATGTCCTTACTAAGTTGACGTTAGTTTTTGGTTGTGCGATCAGTTTATTATAACCTTGTAATTTTTGGGTTAAATAATCCTGGTTGGGTACTTGGGTTGTAGTAGATCTGGGTTTAAGATTTAAAAATATTTGGATTTTGTATATATTTTCTATATAGGTTCACGTGATATGGTTATATGTCTTTTTGTCATGGTGTAGGCTATCCGCGTATGTAGAAGTTTGTGGCTCTATAGTCAATATGATTTTGGTGTTGGCCTTGGGGTAAATGGTTTTTCGAATAACTGGTTTAAGTTTGAGTTCTTATGTTTTTCACTAACTCGTTGGCTTGTACCTGCAGCTGTATTTAAACAAACATTATGGATTTTATGGTGTTTTCCAACGTCACCTCTTAGCTCTACATTTTTTAAGTCTTCCGATTGACTTAACTCCGCATCTTTACCGTCATGCTGCTGACTTATATTAGCTTTAGACTTCAGATTATCTTCATTAGTGTTTAGCTTTTGTATCTCATTGTCCATACTGTCCACTTTTATATAAAGTGTAGTAATAGCTTTGAGTAATTCTTCAATTGTATTTTCGTTTTCAGTCTGGGTAGCTTTGTCTTGATAAGTAATCTGCAATGACATTCTTATCAGTTTTTATTACTTCAATAGTGAATGTAAAATTTAATATATTTAATTTCAATCTTCTTATTTATTTCGTAGTTACTGAATCCTGTATTTTTCTTGTTAGCCACCATTTTGCTTGTGTGTTATCTGTCCTTATAATGAATTTATTATATACAATATATGGTTCGAATGATAACAAACATTTATATACTGAATATAACTCTTTTCTATTTATTTCCCATTTTATTTTCGTATCCGTATATGTTCCTGAATAGTATCTACAGTGATGTTCTATTTTATTTTCATCATACCTGTATTTTAGGATTCCTCCATAACTTTTTTCACTGGCGTCTAATTCTACTATATATGTAAATTTTTTGTTTTCATCCGGGAAATATAGTTTAGGTAGGTTTTTACATAATAATTTTACTTTTTGTATTTGTGTTTGGTCTTTTTTATCAAACTGGTATTCTATGTCTTTCTTTAATTTTTGTTGTAATGGTTTTAAATTCTCT
>JAJOOS010014804.1:0-11987 GCA_029582725.1 Solanum chiquidenum | reverse complement strand
GAGCTTCTTTATTTTAACGAAATAAAATAATTGACTCAATTATAAACTAGTTAATTCAAAAAATGTAAACTATCATATAACTAAACTAATTGGTAAGATATTTAAACAAAACAAAATCCTTTTGAGATGACTTTCGAATATTTATGAAAAAGTTATAATTATATATAAGAATTATATAAGATAACATATTTATCATTTAACATTTATAAAATGACTAAAATTACTTGAAAAACATTTTGAAATTTATAAAGCTAATTATTTCAAATCGTTTGAGGTTAAAGAAACTCGAAAATTAATTTATATGTGGAGGTCCAAAATTGGGTGTCAACAGATGTTAGATTTGAGATCGATACATTATTGTGTGGTAGTTGCTATGTAATTGATACATTTAGTATAAATTCAAATTTACGTATCATATCTAAAAAATTAGTGCATGATACATTACTATTTATGTATCTCGTTTAAATTGATAAGTATTGTATTTATACTAGATACATTAAATAAGTAATTGTTGCCCATAAGATGTTAGATTTGAGATTGATACATTACCGTGTGGTAGTTGCTATGCAATTGATACATTTAGTATAAATTCAAATTTATGTATCATATCTAAAAAATTAGTGCATGATACATTACTATTATGTATCTCGTTTAAATTGATAAGTATTCTATTGTTTGCCTTGAAAGATATGTATAACTTACATAATGTATCATTTTGTAGTTGGTAATAATGTATCTGATACAATAAGATCGTGAAAGAAGGATGTATGTAAGCTGAAATAAAGTGTATCTATAAATGTATCACCACAAATAAGAATTAAGTTATCAACTAGATGCATGAACAAACACAATTCATTAAAGAAATTTGATTGTGAAAAACACCAGAAAAAAGAGAAAAATATTAGACTCTATGAAATTTTGGTGAAATTGAAACTAATATTATTACAAGACAATGGGAAGATTAAATAATAATACAAGAATTCTAATCAGTTTCAATGAATGATTAGTTGTTAGATTCCATAACCAACACAAATTATGGAAAATTTATAAATATTATATTAATTATTACCAAATAATAACTACGTACTACTATTACTATTTTTTTCTAATACGTTTTAGTGTTGAAAATTTGAAGTTCACTTATTTTATTATAAATTTTGAAGTATTTTTAAAAATAGGTAAAAGACTCATAAATATCCTCTTCCTTTTTTTTTTGTCTAAAAATATTTTGAACCTACAGAAAAGAGACTAATTTTGAATTTCAAACGTGAATGAGAAAATAACTATCAAGATTCTGTGACTAAAAATAATTAAAGAGAGATTTGTGGAGTGAAATAAGGAAGAGATAAATGTTGATTTTGGGAGTTAGGATTTATGTATCAGCGTTTGGGGGTAAAATAAAGAATTTTGAATTTTTTTAGAACTTATAGAAGATAATGGGAATTATGAAAAAAAAAGTGTATGTATAAGTAATTTATCCTTTTTTTTATCAAGAATTTGCCAACTGAAACAAGCCCAACAAGGGAAAGAAAAAAATGATTAATATCATTAAAAATAAAATTCGTGAATATCCAAAACTTAGAGTCTAAAAATATACCAATCAATGTCCTCATTGGTAGTGAACTCGATAAGCTTGAGGTTTATTATGAATATCCTTTTGCTAAAACTTGAGTTGGCTTCGAAATCTTTTCTTTTTCTTCGATTGGGCATTCAATCTTTGTATCATTGATACATATGTAGAGCAGCATGTATCATAGATACACATTGTATTTAAAAAATATCTTATAATGTATCATATGTATTAGACTTTTCATTGTTTTTGAAATTCCACTTCTTCTTTATTGTATTTTTAGAAATTCAAATATTGTATAGATACAGTTATAAAGCAGCTAGCATATACCATAAATATAAGTTGTATTAGATTTGTATTTATCATAGATACAAATTATATATGAAATTCTTTTTAATCTTTATTGTTCTTGATAACTTCAAATTGTATCATAGATGCAGATTCAAATTAAAGCAACACATTTCATAGATACAACAGGTATCAAACTCTTTTTCAGTTTTGAAATTATTTTTCATCTTTAATGGTTCTGGAGACGAGGTAGGTTACTATATATTTTTTTCATTAAATTTTTTAGTTTTAATATAGTGATGTATTTGATTGTTTCATTTTGCATGAAGTACACAACATTAAATTTTACCTTTCATTGGTTTGAAAAATAATGTGTTATGTATTGTTTACGTTCAATTTTGACCGATCTATAATCATTTCTGAATTGCTATTTGATTGAATATGTATTACAAAACTTTTTTTATGTTATTACGGGTTTACAATTGTAATTAATTTTATCCAAATAATTATATTCATAATTTACAAAAATTATCAAATTATTATTATTATGTTTATCGGTTGCCACATTTGAAATAATTAAGTTACTTATTTATTTAAATGTATAATATTTAAGTGTGTTTTATCTTATTTGAAAATTATTATTTTGTATAGTATATTATTGATTAAACAACAATTCATTTAATCTTCCTTTAAATTATTCAAATCTTAGTCTCTTTTATTTAATTTATTCAACTCGTAGCCCTTTTTCTATTTCAATTTCATTTCAATTCTAGTTTTTTTAGCCAATCTTATTTCGATGGTAGCCTATTTTGGTACAAATTCGGAGTCCAATCTCAAAATCCCAACTCTCAATTCGAACCATCTCTCCCATTTTTTTAATCTCGACCCTACATCTCCCTTTGAGTCAACGAATTAGGTTAAAAATCATTCACTTTCCTATTTAATTTTAAATCTACCAAAGACCAAAACCTAATTTCATTCACTCTTTCTCCTCTCAAAAGGAGACCGCCACACCCCAACTGGTCCTCTCATATGTCTCTCCGTCATCGTTGTTGCGAAAATCGGCGAGACATGCAACCACCACCCAAATGTCGTCGAGCTCCGCTCCTCTCATCTCCAGTGGTCTGCGAGAACAGTCATCTCGATCCCACCTTTGCTTCTTCTTTTCGTCCTCACTACGTCCCATTTTTCACAAAAAGAATTATCGTAACAACAACAATAATAATAATAATAATAGTAATAATAATATTTAGAGTTGTCTGTTTTTGTTCTTACATACTTATTACTTAATTTTTAGGGTGGTATTCTTAAAAGACGTAAATTTTTTAACTTCACACAGGAATATTATTATTTATAAAAGTTAGGATTAATTTTAATTAATAAGATGTTAGACATTTATTTTCCATATATTATCTTGGATGTTATTATAAAAAAATCATTTAATAATATATAATTTAAGTTGTTTAATTCAAAGTTCTAAAATGTTATTTTTGATAAAAGTAAATATTTTTTCGGGTGAAAATCATTTACACTCCGAATTTTACTTTAAAAATCAAACTCTCCCTCAACTTTAAGAAATAATCATTCTCCCCCCTTTTTCTAATTGACTTTTTAAAATGTCTATCATATCCTTACATTATCTTTATCTTTTTTTATATTTCTTTTAAAATCATAGCATTTTTATATTTTAATCTATATAATAAATTTTCTATTAAAAAAAATATTTTCGTCCAAACAAAAAGCAAATTGATTGTGTACATAATTTTATGCCGTTATATAATAAAACGAATGAACAGAATAAAAACTAATTTTATTAATTTTAACGAAATCTATAATGTGGTGCAAGTAATAAAAACAACTAATGAAACTAAAGATTAGTGCAATCTTCACTTGAAATTTTAGTATAAAAGGGAGGGGACCCGGGGGGGGGGGATGACACTGTAATTTTATTTTTGTAATCACCAATATTATTGTAAGTGAAATTAAAATTATAAAGTTCAAATATCTTACTAGTGTGAGCCATCCTAAATAAGTGCAAAGAAATTCTACATTAAAAAGAAATCAATTCCTTGATAGCTCACCCTTGAGCGACTCTACAAAGAACATGTTTTTATTTTTATGTGATTAATGACAGAAAATCGATCTAGAGCTATAAATTAACTTGTAATTATTTTATGTATTCACTTTCGTTATCATGCAAATTATTGTTAGGTCATTGATTCATGTTTTGATAATATGATTATGATCTCTTAAGCCTCTAATTAATTTTTTATTTGTAATTGTCTCAAATGCAAATCAACTCTATTGCACCTTTGGGACTCCCCCTTGTAATTTCTTGTACACTCATGTCAGCTGTGATGGAAAACTTGTCATGATGTAACACATCTTGCTCACAATAGCAAAAAATTGAAAATGTCGACTCAAAATTGAACCACTTTAATTATATCTGATAGTCTTCTAATTAAAAATATTGTTTCCTCGTATTTTTACACTTTCTTATCTTAAGTACTTCCTCCGTTCACTTTTACTTTTGTCAATTTAGACTTTACATGCCTCTTAAAAAATAATGATTGATATGAATTAATTAATGTTTAGTTTTTTAAATTTTAGAAGATGATTTGGAGAACTCAAGTAATGTTAACGATAAAATATGAAAATATATAGATATTTCCTCCGTTCACGTTTACTTGTCCACTATTTCAAAATAGATTTCATTTTTGCTTGTCATTTTTAACATATTAAGTAAAAACAATTATTATTTTTCCCTATTTTGCCCTCATTATTAATTACTTCTTTCTCAAATCATTTTCCAAGACTTTAAGACCATATATTAATTAATATGGGTATTGTAATAAGATACTTATGTTTATTAATGTTTCTTAACACTACATAAAAAATGATCTTTAGTGACAATTAATTAGCAATTGCCGCTAAATATATATATTTTTAGCGGCAATTAACACTCTTTGTATATGTTCCTAAAGACTTTAGCAACATTGAATCTAATGACACTTAACTAATGCTGGTAAAGATTTTAACACTCTTTATTAATGTGTCTATTCATTGCCGCTAAAAGTTGTTTTTGTTGTAGTGTAAGGGGCTTATAAAGTGCAAAATGGACAAGTAAAAATGAAACGGAGAAATACTTCCTCTGTCCCTAATTACTTGTCCACATTTCCTTTTTTTGGTTGTCCCTAATTACTTGTCCATTTTGACAAATCAAGAAAGAACAATTTTATTTCACCTATTATACCCTCAATTAATTACTTTGAAAAATGTAGAACTTCTTAAATATCTTAAGTTTTAATTCATCCACTTCATAATTAATAGAAATAAAATGATAAACTCACTATGCCAATTATTATTTTCTTAATAGGTGTGTCAATTCAAAAGTGGACTAGTAATTAGGGACAGAGGGAGTATATGTTTTTCTCTTAATATTTCAAAAATCACAAGTAAAAGTGAATAGAGGGAGTAATAAAACAATTATTTACTTTTTCCCATTTATCTGGAATAATATTCATCTCTAATGTACACTTAGATACACAATTATTTCTACAACAATAAAATAATTAAAATAAAAGTCCAGATACGAACTTTCCTATGTCATTTGTTGCACTTTGTGGGGTAAAGCAAACTAATTAATAAATCCACGCATGGCCATAATTTTAGTTTATTTACCCCCACTATTTCTTTATCAAATTAATAAATGTTAAAACATTGTGGTGGGAATGTTCGAGTCAAGTTGGGAGAGTAAAAAAATATGAAAAAAATACTATACTATAAATACCAAATTCTGCAAAAATTAATTATAGTAACTCAAACTTTATATTTATATTAAAAAAATATTTCACTTAATATGTTAGCGGCTGCCTCTATGGACTAGGCATTTTCCACTTTCATTTAAATAGTACTAATTAAAATATATGGATGGTTGTGTTGCATGCAATATATAAGTAAGTTCTATATGTGGCCATGATAATATATAATTTATAGCTATTTTAGCCTATCACCTTTTGGTCTTATTGCATGTGCTAACATTAATTTGTTTGATTGAGTTGCACTTTCATACATGTTTAATTTGTTGATATATTATTTTGAGAAATTGAAGATCATTAATTATAGTTTAGCTTTAACTTAATTAAAGAATACATTTATGTCAATAATGCGTTTTTATGCTATAAATTAACATCATGTTGGAAATTTTTTTTGATGACTTTAATTAGTTTATCAACGAAAATTGTGTGGCTCTAAGCTAATTTGTCCTTTTGGTTTGATGGATAGTTATTCTTTGTTTTTTGGCAACAAATTAATTACATCATAGTCGTTTGAAGATCATGTGCAAGTAGACCTTGGTAGTAAACATGGTTAGATTTGCTTGTATTTAATTTGGCTTGATTTTAATAGAAGCTCTCAATTATATCGGTTACACTAATTAGCGCCAATATTTATGATCTAAAATTTAATTGCGTCAATTAGCAAGAAAAAAGATTTTCACATTTTACACCTCAATCATAAAATGAATATACAAAAATCTAAAAGTGAATAAAGAATTGAGCAAAGTTTACAACTATATGACATTATAACATGATTGCACAAAAAATGAATTCTATTTTCCCATTATCATAATCCATAGGTTGACTCAAATTTACGCACTTATATTAAAGAAAATCTTTTCATTCAAGTTCCACTTATTTATTCAAAAATAATAATTCGTAAAAGCATTACTATAATTTACAAGTTGACTCAAATTTGCCCCACTTATATTAAAGAAGAAATCTATTTACTCAAGTGACATTTTTATTTATTCAATAAGCACTTATAAGCAACCGCAACACCTTTATAAACTACCTTACTTTCCCTAAATCTTGGAGATTCTTCTTAATGTTCCTTTATGCATACAAAACAAATTATTTATTACTAAGTAAATAATGCGAAATTTAGGTAAATATATCATTCGATTATCTAATTTAAATTTAGGTAAATATATCATTGAATTATCTAATTTATCAATATGATCGATATATATATTACCTATATGCTTTGATTGTATATATTGTCTATATATGTTTATATATATATATTTTGTGTATATATTTTATAAATTAATTGTCCCAAAAGCATTGAGGTGTAATTTTCCCACTAATAATATGGGCCAAATCAAAGCTAAAGAAAGCAACCAAAGTGGAGCAAGTTCATAGAAAGCTCATTAGCATTACCAACCCACTCATGGCCTCCTAATATTAGTGAGCATTTTTAAGGTCATGAAAGGAAAGGAATACATAGTATTAATAATAATTATTATTATTATTTAGTGCACACCACACATTGGATGGTCACGTGCCTTCCTCTGCCTGCCCTACACCAACATATATTCATTTTATTAGATAGTTGTTTGATATACATGCATATATACAATTAACAAAGTAATGGACCATAAAAGATTTTTTGCAGCGGTAAACACTCTCCATCTTTAATTAGAAGTCTTAAATTTGAATTATATATATAAAGTTGCCTTTAATTGAAAATGCTTTATCCTTGCAAATCCTGATTAATCCAGTCATAGGTTTGATGTCGAATTTCCTTAGAAAACTGACTCTATCCGTTGATTTTGACTATTTTTTTAGTAGTGATCAATATCTTAGGCTTGTAATATTTTTTTTGAGAAAGTAATAATCAATTTTAAAGTGTGTTTAATACCCTCATGAAAAACAGAATTGATTTGCAATAGATTGATTATTTCCTATTGATCACAATATAATTTCACAAATGAAGTTGTTTGTACTCCTAATTTTTCAAACAATTGCTTCAATGACAATAATTTACTATACCCAAGGTTATTATAACAAAGTTATTATTCTTTTAATATATGGTATTCATCTGAAGTAGTCAAAAATGCTAAATTTGTCTTCTATAACTCATGACACATATGAAAGGACAAAACTGATCATCATATAGAATAAAAATGAAGAAGATCAGTAGCAAAGCAATTGAATTAATATGATGCATGTGAGAGTATCAAATCCTTTTTGAAGATCTAACTAGGCTTTTCAAGCACCTCATTCCCCTCCATTTTTCCATTGTGTGATTTAACAATGTTTGGTCCTTTGTCACTTCTATTGGTTACTCTCCACATTCTCTATTCCATATAGTACTTTATAATTATGTACTTTCTCTTCCTCCATCCATCTGCAATACCCCTTTCGAGCACAACTTTGATGTAGATGGATGGCCACCCATGGCAAGTGTATCATATATTCTTTTTATTTAATTAATTAGGAAAAAAGGGTTTAAAATAGGGAGAAGTGTTAAAAACACTCTTAAACTTGACACAAATTATTAGTTTCGTCCTCAAACTATTCACAGCCTTAAAAATACCTCTCTACTTGACTAACTAAACTTAGATACACCCCTGATCACCCTCAATCTACCACATGATATAGCAAGTGGTCTCAAACTCTTGTAAGGACATGAGACTCTTAATAAAAAGCCGAGAGAAGTGTTGAAAATACTCCCAAACTTGACGAGAATTTAGGGGTGTATTTTACTCATGTTGCAAGATCGAGAGTGTATTTAAGTTCAATCAGTCAAGTAAAGGGGTGTTTTTAAGGTTGTCAATAGTTCGGGGATGAAACTAATAATTCACGTCTAGTTTAGGAATATTTTTAACACTACTCCTTTTAAAATAATACTTCTAAATTATTAGAAATAGAGAAATTATGTCATATGTTTGGTTTTTCGCACAAAAATGTTCTTACCGTTTGCAAAAATGGTGAGAGTATTTTTCATGCTAAAAATAAGTAGAGAACATGATTTCTCTATTTTCATTAGTTTAAGAGTATTTTTGTCCCTCTTTTTAAAGTTTAATTAGAAAAAGAATAAAAAAGTGGTCCTTTAGTTTGATCTTTCTTCTTAGCATATCCTTCCAAAAATCCCAATTTTACAAAATTCCAATGTGACAAATTTTCCTCACCATAGGTTAAATTATCAAATTGGATTTTATCATAAAGAGAAAAAATCATAATATCCCCCACAGGATATATGGATGATAGAATATAATGTTATGGGCTGGATACAACTAGGTATAGTTTCTTTTTGTTTTCTTGTGTTAGTCAAAAGAGCACTTTCGATGGTTCTTGGAAATGTACCAAATGTCTGCATTACATACCTACAATTCTAAAATACCCTTGTAAGGAGCCCTACCTCCTATTTCACATAAATTCAGATCAGTCGAACTCTAAAGTATATATCGTAGAAACCAAAAAACAAAAAAATCTAACATATCACAACCCTTTCCCTTGAAATTTCACCCCATCTGATAGTAACTATAGGAAGTCAAAATTGAAATCACGTTAGGAGTTCAATTAATTGACATTTTTAGATTATTTCGTAAAATCATATTCATATAATTACCATACGAAATGTCAAATGTTTGTGTATAATTACCACCTCAAACTACATCTACCATCCCCCTCCCCCCCTCCTTCTTTTATAAAAAACTATCAATTATATTTTCACTTATTTTATGGTTAAAACTTTTAATCAATTGATTGGTAATGGAGATGCTCAACCACTTGAACTTGTCTGACTTGTTGTATCTAAAAAAAAATACCCATCATAAAAGTTGCATGCCACTTTTTTTACTCGTTAAATAACTTAAACTCATAATCTTAAATTAGAAATGAATATTTACCATCCAAGCAACCTATAGTTCGTTTTTGTTTTATTATGTTAATTGATATACTCATTCTAACATAAAGTATACAATAATACTCATGACTACATTCTATTCAATTTAATAATTATTGCTCCTCCCAATTGCAAAGGTTTATTTTTAAGTAGGACTAAAATTTTCGTGGTACTAGCTTCCTAAAAATGCTTAATGAGAAGACAATTTGTGTATGGCTCACGTCATTGCCTTCGTTCTTGCGTATAGTTTTATAAGAGTGATCGGAATAGCATTCACATAAATGTTCTAACATATATATATTCACATAAATGTTCCACCATATATGTCATAAGTCATAACCAATAATGTAAATCCACCTCGTGTGTTGGTTTTAAAACTGTTAAACGTCACTATTTTCTCCCCTTTGACTATAGTTTTAGGCAGCATGAGCTTGCTAGCTACACGCACCGTTTAATTTTCCTACTTGTTTCTAATTTTGGTCATTCAACCAAAAAAACTTTCAACATGATTCAATCCACTCTAGGCATTAGGAAACATAATTCATACATGATCAAACACAGTCAAAGACCAAAAGAGAAAAAATAATTCATGCATATAACACCTTAAATGCACAGCTTAAGCGTACGTACAATGGGTCAGGCTTCTGATCGGATATTTTGTAATATATAGAGGTCTTAAATTGATCAGAACACAGATGTTCATGAAAGAATATGACCGTTATGAAAAGTCATTTGTTCATGAAAGAACACGACTCTTATGAAAAGTAATCTCTTAAGTTCTATATATATAAAAACTCTCTAGAAATAGCGTAAGAAAAATCTGCAGGTATAAACAAAGGGCTTTGTTGTATCCTAAAGAGATTTGTTTGTATTTTCCGCAATATGGATACGGGAAATATCTCTTTAAGAAAGTGATTTTACACACCTCAAAGTCATCTTCTTCTTCAGTTATGTTTTCCTATTATTTTTCTAACACAGATACACTGCGGCAATAAATATGCATATTAATAAAGAGTGTTAAAGAGTTTTACTGACATTAGTTAATTGTCATTAGTTCTAATATCGCTATAGGTTTTAGGATATTCACAAAAAGGCTAATTAATACTAAAAAACATATTTAATAATAATAAAGTTATTTTCATTAATTAATTACGGCTATAATTAATTGCGGCTAAAGATCTTCTTTGCTGAATATATATAAAAAAAATTAAATATATAAACCAGATTTAAATATATGACTAAAAAAATGACACGTACACTAGTTGCCCAAATAAAACAAAACTATAAACTATACTATATAAGGACTTGTCCAGACGTATTCTATGCTTCCCAATTAAACCATTTGTCCAGTAGCTCCATGTGATATCTTGTTTTTATTGCTAATAGAATTTTAAAAAGACGATCACGGGTTTACTAAAAGACAATCATGGGTTTTATAAATGTAATAATAATATATATCTATTGACCATCAATAATGCAATTTATAATTTTACGTAAGAATGACCGAGTTAATGTGACATGCCAAAAATTGATTCTCTTTTTTAATGTCTTTTTAGTTAAGTTTATCGCATGAGCTTGCGTAGTGTAATTTATATTTTTTGTGTGAATACTCACAGGATATCTGACTCATACTGAATGCGAGATTATAATCACGCATAACTTGACCCAAACTAAACCAACCCCTTACACTTAGTTTGGATATGAGTTGTTATATATTGCTTCATAATGTATCATATTGTATATTGTATTGTATTATATTGTATTGTATTATATCATTTTGTATTGTTTTTATAGGTTGTATTGTTCTCGATCGTTACATAATGTCACACATCAACAATTTGAATGATAAACCTATAAAATGGTAGGATACGGGATAGAGCTACTATAAAAAAAAGTAAGATAAATTATAAAATAGGATATGAAAATAATAAATAAAAATAAAATGAGAAGACTATTAAGGTAATGACGCGATCACACCAAATCGGTCATTACACATTGTCACGACCCAAAATGGACGTGATGGCACTCATCTTATTCCACCAAGACAAGTCAGCCTAAAACTCAACCATTACAATAAAATGCGAAAAATTCATAATCAACTCAAAAATACCCCCAAAATCTGGTTGTCACGTGTACAAGCCTCTAAAGTATTACAATTGATTCAAAAGAAAAACACAAGTTTCAAATGACCTTGTTTCTAGAATAGAACAAGATCATAAATAGGAGTAAGAAGGTCTGCTGAGATTACAAACAACTACCTCACAAATCTCCAAGAAGCCTCGGAAAATAAGAGAATGGAAAGTATCACAAAATCCAGGCTCGTAACCTACAAAAAATTGTAGAAGCAAGGGGTGAGTACCAAACCACACGGTACTCAGCAAGTAAACCTCTAAACACAAGCTAAGGGGATAGAATACGGGTACTCCTTACACCCCAACCG
>JAJOOS010014803.1:0-14109 GCA_029582725.1 Solanum chiquidenum | reverse complement strand
GTCATTTAGAAATTAGAGATGATATACCTCTTGTTATAAAAGTGACTCATATATTTCCCTACCATTAAAATTCGATGTGCCGCAAACGTGAAGTCAAAGACTCAAAATATCGAAAGGAATTCAGAGCTAAAAACTTAGATTGTTTAGAGGGTTTTTGAGTTGCTTGAAATTTAAAAAAAATATTTGGTTGTAAATATATTATTAACATCATATATGGATGCATGTCTACATATTTGATACATAGTTATACATTATATGTATATATAAACAACCTATATAGATGAATATACATATACATAATGGCAACTATTCTTCAAAGTGTAAATTTCAACACACTAATAGGAGTAATATAGAATCTTGACTTGGAATATTTTTAAAAAAAATTGTGAATCGAACTTCCCAAACATGCATTCATAGAGAGAAGGCACAAAGAAATTTGACTTTCCTAATTCAACATACATTTTTTACTAGCATTTTTCTCGTAAATACCTCAAATTAGAAATAATATATACATACTTCTTGATTTCAACATATAATGCATAATCCAAGCCTAATCCACATGATGACATCTATATTCCTTGATTTTTAAGGAACATTTACTGGGAAAAGGGTATACCTCCCCCTATATCCTCCATCAATCCTCTCAATTCCCTAACTTTCATTTCACATTCAACACTAAATAAAGAGTATAACCAACGAGGGTTGTGGTAGAGTGGTAAGTATGTACTCCTTTATTCTTAACCAGGAGTCTCGAATTTAAGTCCCCTTAAATACTTAGTAGCCTTTGTTAGGGAGCGCTTTAGTACCCCATCCCCAATGTGTAGGACTTCCTGACGTAAATCCAGATTTAGTCGGACTCCAATGTGATTATCGGACACTGGATGGGAATCCGCAAAGCTTTCAACATGATCTTAAAGGTTCGTCGTATATTATACATTATTCTTTGTCTTTCTCTTTTCTTTCTCCTATTTCGTGAATTCTACCACTTCAAATTCTTTAAAACAAACAACAAAAACATAAACCCCTCTTCTACATCTAAACATCCTTTGTTATAATTTCAAAGAAAAACACTTGCCACAAATTTTGACTTCACCCCCTTTGTCAAAAACCTTCACCTCTACGTTATGGTATCGAAAAACGTCGTGTACCGTCTGGTCCAAACCCTTTGCACCATTGAAGGTTTGGAGGAAATAAAAAATTTTATACGTAGGATCAAGTTACTATAAGTTTTGGAGTTTGTAGTGAAAAGTTTGATAACATGCATGCATAATTCTTTTTGTTACTAGGTTGTATGTTGAAGTACATTAGATTATTCATTTATTTATGGATATGCATTAAGTTATATATATATATAGAAGAGTATTAATTTTCATTTAACTTATATGATGTTTGATAGGTACATAGATAAGAATTCATGTATAAACTTAATATGATGTTTGGTTGACAATTTAAAAATTTGTATAACTAATACATGTATAAGTTAGGAAAAAATCTATGTATTATTTTATTCAGGATAGAAGATGAATTGAAATAATTAATACTTGATAATCAATATTAACTAATACCTACATAAAATAATAAAGTACATAAATTCAATTATAACTAATCTCTACATTATTAATACTTATATAACTCTAACCAACCAACTAGACCCGTGATATTTAATTGACCTGCCAAGTCAAACTAGATCATTCCTTCTTGCCTCTTATGTAGCTAAATTTGTATCTCACTCTGCCAAGAGGAAAACCTACTATCTTTGTTTATTTTAGTGTACATCCAACTTCACCAACCCATAAAACTAAAACTAAAACTAAATCTAAAATCAAGCTTTTCTACTCTAAATCTATTTAACCAAAATTTGCAGCCAAATCTAACATCAAAAGAAAATATAGGGGAAAACGGAAACCTAAGAAATCAAATAAAAAAAATTGAACATCAAAAGAAAATAGAGGGGAAAAGAGAAACCTAAGAAATCAAATCTAACAAAATTGAAGAGAAAAATCAGATTAATAACCTTGAAATTGCAGCTGTGAAAGTAATGGAGCAAATTGAGGATGGAGAGCCGTGAAAGAAAAATAGCTTCAATATGCCACGCAAAGTACAACCACGTGGAAGATGATAAGCCAGGGTAGTGAATTGAATGACGTAAATACCCTCAGCTAACAAAAAAAATACATCAAGCGCTTCTACTCATCAGAGGTCTCGGGTTCGAGTTCTGGGTGTGAAAAAAATTCTATTAGGAGTGCCATCTCCGAATGGGCCCTGCAGAGCGCGATCCAAATTTAGTCGGAGCTCCAATGTGGACTCCGAACACCGAATGGGAAACCATGCAAAAAAAAAAAAAATAGTCTCAATTTTTTTATTTTTTTATTTTTTTTTCTGATTTCTCGCTCTATGTTTAGTATCTGTATTGAAGTCCTACCAAATTCAAATTCATGTGAAATTATCTCACATTGGAAATAAAACGCGCTCTGATAAAGATTCTTTTATGGGTGATTGAATTTTTCACTTTATTACATGTAATATCACTTCCGGGACCTCAACATATTGAATTTTCACTTTATTGTCTGTAGACTGTAGTATTGCTTCCGGAAGCAACAAATAAATAAATCATAATACATAAATGTGTCATTTAATTTGGTCTTATTTCATATTATGTCCTTCAATTTTGGATGTGTACAAGTAAACACTTAAACTTGTATAAAGTTGAACAAGTAAACATATGAATCATACGTGGCATAATATACGTAAGACACTAGTAGGACATATGTGTCTATTTGTTCAATTTTATATAAGTTTAAATATCTTTTTTTTACACACTTAAATTTAAAAGGCATAAATATAAATCGATATCAAATTAAAAGATATATTTATATATTATGTCAATAAATAAATATCCAAAAAAAGTATGAAAAATACTACACACTCCATTCACCCGCTCTTGCTTTTTTGTTATGTATGACAAAAAGTAAGTCAATTATGATGATCATTGCTCATAATTCTTGTCATGGGAAACACGTATATACACATAAAAAATTGCTATTATTTTTGTTTCCCGTTTAGTGTTTGGTACTTATTAGTTTTGGATTAGATTAAATTTGAATTTATGTATGTTGGAAAGTTTGATAAAGTCAATTCTATACTTAGGATTTAAATTTGGAATTTATAATTAAAGATGAAGAAGTACTTACTATTCCACTGATATGATACTGAAACTTAAATATATGTTGCGAGAACTATCCTTGCTAGAGACTAGTGAGACTCAATTAATAATTATTGGTATTGAGCTAAAAGATTAATCCAGCTCTAAAGAGCAATTGAAGTATTCTAATTAAAACAAATAAATAAATTATTTGCACTGAGACGGTAAAAGTGTCTAAACTAATTTATTTTTTTAATATCCATTCGATATTCGAAATTTGTATTGAAATCCGATTAATTTAAATTTGTGCAACGTAAAGTCTATTCAGGAGAAGCGCTCCCTACTAAAAACTTCTTCATATGCCTATAGGTCCAAATCCAATTTTTCCTTGGCAAAACCACAACTCGAAATCGAATCATTATGTGAAAGGAACAATTATATATGTTGCACCACACTCTTCGATGGTTAATATTTTTCTTAACCATAAAGGCATATAAGTTGGTAGCCTTCAATAAGGATAATATTTTATTGCTTTTAATTAATTTATAATCATTTGCATAGACCTAACCCCAAGTAAATAAATGAGCCACGTCTCGAATGAGCTCATGTATAGTAGAAAGGAGATGAAAATAAAAGAAAAAGTATGATTGAATACTTGAATTACTCAAATATTTGAAGGGCTAATTTTTGTAAAATGTACCAATAAATAAAATTGCATTGAAAAAAGAGAGGAAAAATACTTCTTTTGAAAAAGAAAAAAAAAACAGTGGAAAGAGAAATAGGGAAGGGTTATTATTCGGTAAAAAAAAATAATAAAAAAGGTTATTCATAATCGAATTCTCACATTAATTAACTGAACTATAAAATAATCAACAGACTTAATTAAATTAATAAACTTATTTCATTTTTTTAATCATATCAATCGGTAAAATATAATTTAAAGTAATATACAACGTACTACTATAGACGCTGTCACATAAACAATTTAACTTAAATCCATCATATTTCAAAATACAACTTGTATGATTATTTTTATTACATGTTAGAACAATAATGAAGTTGGACTATATCTAGAGAGGTTAATAAAGACTTTGTCTAAAGGTCATAGTAGACTTCACAAAGAAAGTCATTAAACAAACAAACTGGAAAATTATTTCAATGAGAAAATAACTTAATTTTTCTATCTTAATTTATGTAGTATCGATTGATTATGCAAAGAATTTGAGAAAAAAACACAAAACTTTTAATGTAAAATAAATCTTAAATATTCGTATAACTATAAATCATCACATTAATAATAAAATAATAATAAAAAATTATTCTTAATAGTACAAACTTAAAAGAAAGTGTTATTCATAATTAATTATGACAGAATATTTTATTTGATTTGATTAAATCTGACTTTTTTTATTATTAAATAAAATAAAATTTTCAGGAGTTTTCTTAGCATGCATTTTATTCATATTAATTCATATCAAAATAAACAAGAGAAATCTGACTTACCATGAAACTTTATAAAATTAAATTATTGAAGTCATTAAATAACAATGATATCATATATTATATATAAAGTTTGAATTTTTCCTCCACCTCTCAAAGTTCAACTACTACAATTAGTGTTGACATTTTACAACATCAACAACCATATATTATATATGTGTGCTCATATTTAATACCCCTTCAAAATAATTCTCCAATTCTTGAAACTACTCAAATTTTCTCTAGAAATACTCAACAAAAATATTTTCATATTTTTTCAAATATGGTTCATCCATTATTGCCAAGAAATAATGGTGATCAAAACTTTATATGTTCCATGGCATTACCAATTGGTTTATTTCTTTCAATAATAGCTCTTATAGCCCTATGTGCTAAACATGGAATATCAAGAAAATACCATATGGCTACTAGTGATCAAGAATCAAATTATGAAGAGAAAATATTAGCTCCAAAATCATCACAATTATTACTTTCTACAAAGCAACTCATCACAAATATAAGCTCTAAGACTTTGCCAAAAAAGTTAAGTGAAAAATCAAAAGTGATTAAAAGTGTTTCAAATGATCATAATGAAGGTGGATTGTGGCAAAAAGCAATCTTGATGGGTGGAAAATGTCAACCACCACAATTTTCTGGGGTGATTTATTATGATCCTTTTGGAAATAGGGTCAATGAGCTTCCAAGATCACCAAGAGCTAGTCCTATGGCAACATCATATGTTAGTCCTAGATAATATAGTTTATATTACTTGTCTCTTTTTGGCAATTATAACATTTTGCCTATATGATTTTCTATTCTCTGTTTATATATAAGTTTGAAGATCAATGGTGTATGATGAAATGACTCAATCGCTTATTTTTAGTTAAAATGCTCAATTTTATGTTTGGAGACTTTGTACAAGTCATATTTGATCATTTAGGATTTGTTTGGATGGTTTTGATTGGGACTAGGGGGGAACCAGGTAATGCTGAGGGGTTCATCCGAAGTTTCTTTGACGTTGGTTTAAATATGATTAAAATTATTTTTATGTACAAATATAGTAGATGTTGAACCCTCATCGATTTTTTTTTGTGTTTTCATATTATGAATTATTTAGTGAAAATTCTGATTGAGACCAAGGTGTTCGGATGGGGTTATTTAGTGATATTTGTTCATGTCTGACTTGACACACCCATTAAGATACAATAAATAAAAGGGTAATTTATACTCTATCACCCCTATGAATTATAAGTCATTTAAATATTGAAAAATGAATTGTAGTATTATATAATAACAAGAGTAAAATAGACACAAAATGATAAATCATCTCTTGATTTTTCAAACTGGACAAGTAAAGTTGAACAATAATGTTTAGTATATTAGACAAGTAAATTAAAGATGGATCGTGAGAGCAATAATTTAACTTTAAAATGTCAAGTTCACCTTTAATGATTACACAAACACCTTTGACTTGTTTTAGATTTCATTCTTTCTTAAACTTTGTATCAAATCAAAAATAAAATTATTATTAATGGTCTCAATAAAAATTTAAAAAGAGAAAATCCTCTAGCAATATGATTACATGTGGAGCATTTGCAAGTTGCAACCTTTTGGAATATTTATATTTATAAATTATAAGATATGGTTAAAATGAGTAGTTACAATGCTAATGAACAGCTCTCAGTGGCCAAAGCTCCCACTGAAAATTTTCCCAATGAAAAGGATATATAGTTTGTCTTTTTTCTAGTAATATCTTTGCATCTTGGGGATATTCTTTTAACTAAATTATTACACCTTTTTGAAAAATCATATTATTTTGAGGCAACTTTAGTATAATCTACTTTTTTCTTAACCAAAAGTACATTATTGATTCTACTGTTTTTTATGGGGCACATAGAATTTTGAATAAAAAATGTCTATTTTTTTAAATAATTATACTTTAGTTTTAAAGTGAATTTGGGTATATGATTGTATCACTAAATATGTATTTTTTTTAATCATAATATTTGTTAGTCCACCATTTGATAGAGTGGTCCCTTAGTAATCAGTTAATATGAGTATAGTCCTCACTAAACTTTGATTTGATTTAAAGAAACAGACAAAATAGGCACTTTCAAGTTTCAAGTCATTGTTTTCATATTTTCATATTATTTTAAGTCTTGACGTCGATATTTATATTAAGATTCTATTAATTTGATCAATGTATTATAAATAATTCATTTTTCAGAACAGACCTTTGAACAATTTATTTTCATTCCTAGAACTCGAACTCAAAACAATTGGTTAAGAATGAATAAATCTCAATTATTTCATCATAACTTACGTTAGTTGTTTTTACATCTGATTCAAGTAAAAGAGTTTGTGTCTGCCTATTAACTGAAAAGCCAACTATATATAATCACGTGTATGCTTCTTTTTTGATATGGACATATGTCATATATATTCATGCATGCTTCTTTTTTGATATGGACATATATCATATATATTCATGTGTATGTTTCGTTTTTGATGTCGACTTATTTAAAGAACAAAATACAAAAGTGATCTTCAATTATTAGAAAATGTCCAAAAAAAAGAAAAGGAAAATTACAATATACAACATCTAACATGTCGTTTAAATTTGTCCAAAAGATAAATTAAGTGGGTGAATGTTATAAATTAGATTTGAGTTATATTATTGGGGGCAGAGTTCTTTTAATACTATCCGTTGACGTGTTCCTCAGTTAGTTATAAAAATATTTTTTATCTGAATATATAATGAAATGAGTATATTTAGCTCAAAAATATAATTACAATTATATTAAATCAATTTTCAATAATATAAGAATATATTTGACCCTTTTTCGTCGTTGAAGTGTACCATTAGTCTTAATGGAATCGTTAATTGATAGAATATTCCTCTATTAATGCCACTTGTCACTATCGTTGTACGATTTCAGGTAGAGGTAGAAAATATCAGATCCTTTCATAAAGCAACTTTTTCTTCTCACATTCTCACCATTTTCCTCCAAATCTCCGCCATTGAGGATCAGCTCAGACCTTTGTTTTTTCGTCTATTTAAGCATAAACTGTAACAATGACAGACGTAACTGATGATATAGCAGAGGAAATCTCGTTTCAAGGATTTGATGATGATTGTAGGTTGCTTCAAAGCCTTCTTAATGATGTTCTTCATAGAGAAGTTGGTCCAAAATTCATGGAAAAAGTTGAACGAACTCGTGTCCTTGCTCAGGTTTGTTCTCGGAACGATTTTGTTTATTTTGTATTAGGACTATAAACACATTGAACTACTGTTGATTTTACCCCCTTTTTTTGTTGATTATTTATCATGTGGATGGAGCGGACGATTTTATATTTTATTTATGTGAAAGATCTGTTTCCTGCATGCTTTGATTGTTAGGTTTAATGGATTTGTGTTTTCTCTGTTTGTGTTTTGCTTTTTTGTACATGCATGTGCTCAAAATCTTGTTGATTTAATGATTGATGTTGTTTGATGCGTCTGTTTTTATGTGTTCTGAGCTAGAGATGATACTTGTTGAATGATTTTTTTTGTGTATACTGATGAGGAAATTTTAGTATGTATAATTGATCTGTTGAAATTCCTTTTAATCTATATATGTTGCTTGGATTCTTCAAAAATGTGAACGGGTGCATGTGGATACTCCAAAAGTAGTGTGTTTTTGGGGAATCTGATGAGTGCGGCATCGGAAGGGAAGGGTCCACACAACTTAGTTTTTAATACCAGCATTAAAAAAATTAATATAATGCAGAAGTTTGCTGAATTTTGGGTATATTCTTTGAACATGTCTTTGTGATGTCACAATGAACTGGTTTCTTTGTTCAAAAAGGGCAGTGGTAAGTGAAGAATTTACTACTTATAGTATGTGGTTGTACTAATTGGAAGTTTTTTTTTTCTTTCCATCTTTAGAGTGCCTGTAACATGAGAATGGCGGGAATTGAGGATACGGCAGAGCTTCTTGAGAAACAACTGGCATCAGAGTTGTCAAAAATGACGTTAGAGGAGGCGCTTGATCTTGCCCGTACGTTTAGCCATTATCTTAATTTAATGGGAATTGCAGAAACACATCATAGGTGAGTATCCCTCATTTCTCTCTGCTCATCTATTTCATTTACTAGCAAGCGCTTTATGGGTTGCTTATCGTAGTTATAGTAGTAAGGGTAGTAATTCTGAATGTTGAATTCGCTCGGTGAAAGATTTAAGTGCTTGAGTTTCGCCTTTCAATAGGCAGGTATAGAAACCACTTAAATGTATTTGATAACTGACTCATGTTTGTAGAGTACGCAAGACGCGAGGAGTAGCACAATTGTCAAAATCTTGTGATGACATTTTCAACCACCTCTTACAGAGTGGTGTTCCCCCAGATCAGCTTTATGATACTGTTTGCAAGCAGGTTTGTTCTAATCATCCAATTTATCAGTTTACTACATGTGGAAGTGTTTTGATCAGGCGTTCTTTTTTATTTAAGAAAATTTTCTTCTTACGCAGGCGGTTGAGATTGTTCTCACTGCACATCCCACACAAATAAACCGCCGTACCTTACAATACAAACACATCAGAATTGCAGTGAGTTTTCTTTCCCAGAACGTTTTCCAGAAAAGAGTACAGTTGTATATTTGATCAAACCTTCTTTGACTACTGTTTCCCTGTTAATCTTTGTGTAGCACCTTTTGGAATATAATGACAGGCCTGATCTTGGGATTGAAGACAGAGAGATGCTGATTGAAGATCTGGTGGGTGCCATTGCATGTTGTGGGTATTAAAGCCACATATTTAACAACTTCACTGATCCAAAAAACTTGTGGTTATTGTAGGTCAGAGAGATGACATCTATATGGCAAACAGATGAGCTCAGGCGACACAAACCTACTCCAGTTGATGAAGCTAGGGCTGGTATTTTTTTGAGATTTGTACAAATTCTGATTTCAACACCTTTTCATTCTAGAAAGACAACAAGATAAAATCTTTCAGGTTTACATATTGTGGAACAGACACTGTGGAAAGCTGTGCCCCATTATTTACGTCGAGTCAGCAATGCTTTAAAAAAGGTTGTGTAATATGATTTTTGACACAGTTGTAACGAAGGTATACAATATGTTATAATTGGTTCTGCCTCCTCCTTTTAGCATACTGGAAGGCCTCTACCATTGACTTGCACGCCGATAAGATTTGGATCTTGGATGGGGGGCGATCGAGATGGAAATCCAAACGTCACAGCAAAGGTTACATTTAATATACACGTACATGTAAAAGACTTAGTGTTGTATATCCGAACTAAGTTAAATCGTTATACTCTGGTGAATATGGAGTTTGCATACATTACTTTTTCTGTGTTCAAGATCCAGTATAAATAAAACCTGTCACAGTAAAGTCTTGCTTCCACTTGGGTAATGTTTCTTTTCTCACAAACATTGATGAAACTTCCTAGTATAAGTTCAGTAAACAATCATAGGAAAAAAATAAAATTTTGCTCAGCACATACTTGACGAGAAGCATAGTTCTTTTTTGCTGCATTCCATTGTTTGTGTAAGCAAAGCCATCACTTGTACTGATGCAGTAATTTCCACCTATAAAATTAACATATACTTTTGTCATTTCAGGTCACAAAAGATGTCTCTCTTCTGTCCAGGTGGATGGCTATTGATCTTTATGTACGAGAAGTAGATAGCCTAAGATTTGAACTTTCCATGACTCAATGCAGTGAAAGATTTGCAAGATTGGCACATGAAATCTTAGAAAAAGGTTTGTTATCTCAAAATTCTTTTGGAAATTTGCTCAGTGGGTCATCCTCTTGCTTGGCCGGTGGTAAATTTTTGGCTTTGGTTTTCAACTATATGTTTAGGTCAATGAGTGACAAATGAATCTGGTAATTTTAATCAATCAGCTATCCAAATATTATTTAACATGATTCAGATCATCAAGAAGCTAAGGTACCTGATGGTACTCTTTTTTCTTCTTTCTTTTTTAAGTCCAAGTAAACATTTCAAATGTTCCCTGTTGGTGGATCTCTTTTTCTTTATCATTTCTTCACCAAAAGTGGAAGCACTGTTTAGCACGGAAACTATTTTATTCCTATTCTTTTGATAACCGAGAAATCCCTGAGGGCTAGTGACACATGGTTTGAAACTCGGTGGATACTATGTTAATTCTATGGTTTAGAGGTCGGCCGTTATTTGCTAGTCATGTTTTTGAAGATGCTAATCTTACTGTAGAACTTGTATGTTTCATTCAAATGTTCAATTATTTGGCATGGGTTGTCAATCCAGAAAATTTTCCTTCGTAAGGGATGTATTATGACTCTCAAACTTAGCCCTATGCCAGATAGAATATATCCTAGCTTATTATTTACAGCAGATGGAGGCCTATTCACTTGTCTATTCATCTTGTTTTTATGACATTCTCAAGCAGTTAGGCCATCTCGGTTAAGATCTATTACTAAATTAGAATCCAGGTATCTATGTTTTCTGATGGTCTCTCGGAATACCGTCCAGGAAATACTTCTGACAATCACTCCTCAAATTGGAGTCAATCAAAACATCAAGGACAACATGCTCCTCCTTTCCCTACACAGCTTCCTACCAGAGCTGATCTGCCCTCTTGCACAGGTAGTGCATATTCATTATCCATTTTATTTATACTGACAACTTCAACTTATATCATCTAATACAGTAATGCCTTCAAAATGCTAGAATTCTTCATTTCAGCTCGGTTATTATTATTATTGCATTCTTAAGTTAATATACTTTCCTTCCCATTTTATGTGATGTTGCTTGACTGTCCGCATAATTTAAGAAAGAAAGAATGACTTTTGAGACTTGTGGTTTATAACAAGCCATATATATGTGTCTTACTATAAATAATCTCATTAAGATTAAAATGGGAAGTTTGAAGTTAACTTGTTCCTAAACATATAAAGTTATCATTCTTATGGGACAAATAAAAAGGGAAAGTGCATCATATATACTCCCATGTTGCGTTAAATTTTCTCTAGCTTTCTCGTTGTTTTTCTTTCACTGTACTAAATTGGTAACCTTTTTGTTGATTTCCTTGATTGTCAAATAGGGTTTGTGAAATCACGAACATATAACTATCAGGTTAATTTTTTTCCGTGCCTTCAAGATGCTTCACGTTTTTGGGTCAATGAATTGGAATTTTGGATATCTCTAATCTTGTAGGAGTAACATAGAAAAATGCCCAATATCTGTAAAAGCAGATACCATAATATGTTTATTGTTGTAATTCATCATCGATGCTCAATGCTGTAAACTGACATTTGTTGTTTATCATGGTTTCTGAAGTTCAATTTGCTGCTTTTTCTGTATCTTTCTCTCTTAAGTTGTTTTTCGGTATAAAATCAATGTTAACTAGTTACTGATAAACATAACAAATGATCTTTCACAGCATGCAGTGATGTTGAGTCCCACTATCCTAGACTGGCACTTCCTGGGACAGGTGTCATACCGCTCAAAAATCAGGTTAAGCTGGTTATGTGATTTCATTACAGTTGTCATTCTTGTCTGTCTATGCTTCTCTATCTTCAGAAACTAGTTTGTTCCTTATTGTTTCTTACTCCAGAAAAATACTCTGTTTCTCATGCATTATAAATCTTTACAGGATGGTCAGACTACTTCAAAAGTGGGTCCCTTTGATGGTGATTCTAGTAAAAATACTGAGAAGGCGTACGGAAATGGAAATATAACACCACGGTCTGCTTCATTAAGCTCTAGTCAGCTTCTCCAAAGGAAACTTTTTGCCGAGACCCAGGTCGGAAGGGCCAGCTTCCAAAAGCTAATGGAACCAAGCTCATCACATAAACCTGGAATTGCGCCTTATAGAATTGTCCTTGGGGATGTAAAAGAAAAGGTATCCTCTTTGTTCCTACAACACTAGTCAGATATGCTCTCTTGCCTCAGACAACAAAGCTTTTATTGGAATTTGATACATGGAAACTTAAGAATGATAGGTATGTTTTCCTTGAGTACTTTCTCCGGTACATTTCTCCACAATATGGTAGATGATGGTTCTGTTTTGATGGTATGGTACTGAAAAGATTTCAAAAGATGTCAAATCTAACAAATCTTTCTTCTTTGATACCCAAAATTTCTTTGTAAAATACAATGTATTTCAACAACCAGAACTTTATATTTAATTGCATGAAGATAGTACAATTACAACTGTTCATTATTGTTATTCATCTTTTCTATGTTAAATCTTTTGACATTTTGATTAGAAATGGATTTGATTTTGGTTTAGGTTTGTTTAATTTGTCAATTGGAAAACAATGTGCTTGTTTGGATTTGGTTTTGGAAGGGTGGGTTTGTGTGTTGGAAGAATTGTTTTTCTGAGTAGTAGACCTTTGATTCATTTCTGTTTCTGAAAAAAAAAAAAAAAGTCAAAGCTGCTATTCCTGCACACAAAATATGTTGCTGTTTGTTATTACTTGTGTGCACATATGTAAGTCTAAGAATGAAAATGTGGAAACTACAGTCAGGGTTCTTCAGAGTGGGAATTTCCACCCCGGTATTCATTTTGATAATTTGGTTTGCCAGATGGATCTTAGTCAATTAGTGTTAATATATGGTTGATGAATGAACTTTTAGTTGTGACGAAGTAGTGCCTGAGTACCACCCCTTCCAACTACTGGCCGAGTTGTAGTTTTTTTTTTTTTTTGTTAAGCAAGAAATTGGTTGGTAGATATGAGAATAATAAATCGAAATTGATTTGACACACATTAGTTGGATTTTCTAATTCATGGAGGTAGTTTTCTGAAGAGATAAGTGTCAAAAACACACCTAAATTATTTCATTTTTTTTTAGTTTCATACCCAAACTATTGAGAGTGTGAGTTTTATACCTAAATTATCAATTATTAGTTTGAGAAACATACTCGTCTCTTTTATTATACTTCTTCATTGTGTGTGTACTACACTCTCTTTTAATTAAGAAAAATTGTCACATCACACTCCACATGGACAAAATATTTTACATTGACAAAAATTAAATAAATTATTATTATTAGTTAAAACTAAATATTAAATAATTATATCCCACTTCCTCTCATCGTACCCCCCCCCCCAAATAATAATTAAGATATTATTTTATTTTCTTAAAAAAATAATTCTACCCCACTCCAATTTTTTTCTTGTTTTGTGTTAGACATATACATATCTTTTTTAGGCAAGTATATTTTACATGCCGCCGCAAGACTTTTTTTAAAATAATTTTTTTATTTATGTTATATTTGGTAAACAAGTAAGTAGATAAAAAATTCCTAAAAATATATGCACATATCTAATACAAAAAACGAAAAAAATGTAAAAAAATAAAATAAATTAGGAGTGGAGGGTTAAATAGGGTGGAATAGATTTTTATTTTTTTTAAAAAATAAAATAATACAGTATCAATTTTTGGGGGAATGAGTGGGTGGTTTTTTTTGTTTTTTTTTTTTTGGGGGGGGGGGGAGGGGGTGA